>JAVJGJ010000014.1:7716508-7745095 GCA_035590215.1 Microhierax caerulescens | reverse complement strand
CCTGGGAAGCGGTGGGTGAATCCCTTGGGTCGCTCTGCTTGTGTGCGCGGCTTCTGCTTCACCCATCGCACTGTCCTCACCTCAGCCCGCGAGTTTTCTGACTGTTACCCCTCTGATCTCTCCCCCATCCCACTGTGGGGGAGCAAGTGAGCGGCTGCGTGAGGGTTAGCTACTGCCTGGGGTTAAACCATGACAAAAGAGCAAGGATCTATGGATCTGAAATGCCATGACTTCTGGTGGATGACACCATGTCATGAGTCTGTAATTTCAGTGCTGGAGGTTTCTGTCAACATCTCTTAAGCTTGATCTGCCACAGATACTTAACCTGAGTTAAGAGTGACGACCAAAGAGCGGAATATGGCCTGGCTACGTGATGGCTGAGACTGCAAACCTGGAAAAGAAGTGGCTGCATGAAACACGGTGATGTCGTCCCTATTTTAAGCCACATCATTCTTCATCACAATTTCACTACACAATTTAGAAGACACCAGCATGGACAATGCCAGAAGCGACCAAAAATTGGAAGGGCTGTGACATGTTGCCTACAGCTGAAAAGAAACTCAACTTTTGAAGAGATCCAGGATCAAAGGACCTGGGAAATGTCAGCTGGACGGTACTTCTGTCATGTTACAAGGCTTGATGCAGCAAGTGCGGGAGAGCAAGCTCTGCAACAGATCAGAGCCAATTACCAAAGTAATCCCATTTGGCCATAAAAATATCTAGTCATTTAATACTGCTAAGCCTTGTTTGTAATCACAGAGCTTAATGAGAACAACTTACACTGAAAGGGAAGAAGGGAAGTCTCTGGAGCAGAAAGGCTGCTATAGAGGGCGTTAACAAATGCAAGTAAATTTGAGGTTTTAACTTCTTTTATATAGGACATACTCTATTCATAGAGGATGTTTTTTTCTAATCAGCCAACCCAATGCCAAAGCCAGCTTCCAGATTATGAAAGCGTACTTTTGTTTTCACACTCTGTGCCATGTAGGCAAGTCTCTCAATTAAGGAAAGGTTTCTTTTGTTTGAATGTGATTCTGTTTAATTTCTGGCAGGCAAATTTCAGAAATAATTACCATCTATAGAAGGAAGAATAGTAGTTGAATCTATAATTCTCATTACCCACCAGAATTTCAAAGTGAACTTAAATTCTAATCAAGCATTTGGCAGATCTGAACAAAGAGGAAATAGTATTGAACAAAAGTTTAAGTCAAATCTTGAACAACAAGAATGGTATTTAGCAATGATTGGGACCTAACACCTGGGAAGAGCCTGAGAAGTATTCTCAAAATACTGAGAAGGATTCACATGACTTTTGAGAAGTCTGACTCCTACTTGCCATGTTCAAGTCATATTGGATGTCACACCCCAAACACAAGGGAACTGGTCAACAGTGGTCAGCAGTGCTGTATGTTAAAGATTTTAGCCAGTTTACATTGCAAATTCCTGGTGGAGGGGTGCAAAGAAGATGGTTCTCAGAGGTTCCCAGTGACAAGAGAAGAGGCAGTGGGCGCAAACTGAAATACAGAAAATTCCATTTAAACATTAGAAAACACTTTTTTATTCTAAGGATGATTGGACACAGAAACAGGTTGCCCAGAGTGTTGTGGCATCTCCATCTGTAGAGATACTCAAAACCTGACTGTACTTGACCCTGAGCAACCTGCTCGTGCTGACCCTGCTAGAGCAGGGGGTGTTGGAGTAGATGATCCAGCTGCCTTCCAGCCTTGACTATTCATTCTGTGGAACAACTCATCTAATTCCGTGTGGTTACATACAAATGTAACACACAAGCACAGCTCTTTCTTCATTCCTACTTAGAAATAAAGAGCTGATAAACCCCACTGGCAAGATAATGTATAGTTAACAACTTCAGTCATTTAGAATGCAAGGATCTTTAGAATAAATAAAATATAATACTTAGCTGTATTAGTGTCCCTTGGCACACATTATCCTCCCTGGTGACAAGTGCTGTTGAACAACTAGGTACAGCAATATAAAGGTTTAATATCCAGCTATATTTAATATCAAACACCCCGATATTGGCAGTGCCCACAGTGGCTATGGGTCTGTCAGCATTTTCAAGGCTTTATAACAGCCATAAAAAATCATGGAGTATAGAAATGAGTCAACTGGTACTTATAATTGCTGGCATTTAGCACTAGGGATGATGACTAAGAATCTATATTTGAAATACCTGGAGTTGGTGGAGTCCAAGTACAAATCCTGGAGAAGATCAACTAAGCACTGTGTTTCTGTGAATTAAATACACTGAATTGCATGCAGCTTACTGGTTGTAGAACTTTTAGGTGAGCACTTGAAAATGCATTTATTCTGCACTAGCCCTACAAACATATTCAGTTATCTCTCAAAATAAGTATTGTTTTGCCTTGTTTTTCCCTGAATAAAGAATGTTGCCATGCTTGACATTCATCTTCCTGCTTTTTCATCAGTAAAGGTGGCTGCATTTCACAAATTCAGAAATAATGTTTAGGAAATTCCCTGGGGCATCATTTTCAATGGCAGATGTCATGCGTCTCACATGCTCAAACACAGTCTGACAGCATTTCAAATGGTCTTTCCTTTCCGCATTAAACAACCCGACAAAGAATTAAGTTGAAACAAAAATGTAGGGAGTCAGTATCATAATGTCTCAGATGTTTCTCTGTCAGAGAAGAAGCTTCGCTAAAAAAAAGATGTTCCAAGATTATACACTAAATGTATTTTTATATGGCAGTTTATGTAATTTATCTGAAAGAGTGCTGATATTCCAAACCACATGGTAACATAATTTACAATTATATTGCTTTTTATCCAAAAGAATCCTGATGTGGTTCACAAACTTAATGCAGCACAAACACCATATATCAATGGTACCCACCTTAGGGTGTCAGTCACAATTACAGAAGTGCTGCAAGTAAATCAAAGAACAGAACAGTGGCTAAATTAAAATGGTGCTTGATCTGCAGATTCAGCAGATAAATTTAACTGCAACTTTACCTGAAAGACCTACAGATTGTTTCAGAGTCACACTCGGCAAGAGGCATATCCACCAGAAGATGAAAGGCTGAGTCAGGCCTCACAGATGTCAACCAGAGGTTGAGGCAGACGTTGACCATGCTTCTGTTCTCAGACTGGTCTTCGATTTTGGTGTATGTAAATAGTGTAAGTGAGATCACAAGTATGTTTCCAGATCAGTGCTTAGACCTTTACAATTTCCACTACTTAACTGAGTGACTTTAATATTTGAATTCAAGTTATTTACATGCCTGTTAAACTCAAATGTCATTTTTTTGCTAGGAAAACCAGTAGATTAAATATGGTTTCCCCCTGAAAAATGAACTTTTTAATCTAAATAAAATTTTCCAGTAGGGATACCATTTTTCAGCACAGATATTGAAACATTAGGCTGTCCTGTCCCTCTTTTCTCCCTCCACATGAGAGTTTTAGGCAATTGAAGATTTTCAGCAGTATCTACCTATGGCTGTATTTTCTGATATTTTTTTTCCTTCTCTTCCTGCCTGACCCCCTGCCCCCACCACTGATCCCTCTCTTTGCCATGTATTTCTATTTAGGAATAAGAAAAAAAAAAACCAAAACCAAAAAACAACAGTTTATACATATAGGCCTGAAAAAACTGGACATATTTCTGGTATTTTGAACCTCACGTTGATATGAAATATCATGTATATTTTGTGTTCATTGTATACTTTTAAAATAACTCCTAACTATACCACAATTCAGCATAGTCTGGGATCTCAGGTATGGTAACCTAACACTGGGGAAAGGTACAGGAGTAAAAGAAAGACAGAAGATATAAGTGCTGTTACTGAACAGATTCAGAAGAAAATATGCCAGGTAGCTGATTGATTTTAAGTAAACAAGTCTTGGTCATTTTTCTACCCATGTTTCAAATCTTAAAAATACCTCCCATGATAAATATAAATCATTAGTTCTTGATCAGATAGTTTTGTAAGGATTAGTTCATAGGCCTGCAGACAACATCTGCAGCTTATGCTTGTTTCTTCCTCTGTTAACCAAGCAAAACCAAAATCAACTGAAACAGCAAATTTCAGTGTTTCATCCTTGGTAAGCTTAGGTGGTTTTTTGGCCAGCCACTGAGTCATGCTTTCTACGAAATATCTCAAACAATTGAGGTAAAATGTTGGATTCTAAGTCTTCTGGATAGTGTAGGGTAAAAGATGGACTAATTTATGCATGGTAAATAAACCTGAACTAAAATTTACACATGCACTTCACAATAATTCCACTAGAAAAATGCATTAACATATGCAGTCCTTTCTACTTTTTTGTCTTCCAGCCCTTCTACTTTTCCTATTTCATATCACTAGCATGCAATACCTACACTCTGAAACAAATACAATAAAAACAAAGCAGAATTTATTCACATCCCTGAAAAGATGGGAGAAAGCTGACTACGAGTGTTGCCATTTCAGCAGTGAGGTGTGAATAGCAAGAAATGAAAGACTAAAACCAAAGGAAGATAGCTGAGTGCAAAATATTTGCAGTACATAATCTTACAAAACCCAGTAGTAATTGCTATCATAAAAATATCTGAGTTGCTTTGCAAAGTTGTTTCAGGAACCTTGTAAAACTAGATCAGTCTACCACTATAATTCAAATATGATAAAATTTGAACTGGAATAGAAGAAACCAAACATGAAGAGGAAACATTTAAATTACATTCAGTATTCCAGAATAATTTCTTTAATTCAAACTAGAACGTTGCAGAACATCTACAGAAAATTTTAGGCTTTTTAACTGACAAATCACAAAATATTGTGAAATTAAAGTAATTCCATGCCTGGAGAACCTGTTTTGTATGTGGGAATGCTATTTTCTCCTTCCTCTGAAACTTAGTTCTGTGTTGGATGGGTATGTTTCATTGGGTATGTTAATGAATTCATTCATTAACTCCTGCAGCTGCACCTCACAGAGAAGAAACACGGACAACTGCAGGTACCAGCTGAGTTTCACCTAATGCCACCTACTAACACTTTTACTCTGCATTTCTGAGCTTCAGCCCAACCCCGAGCCAGCAGCAGCCAGCACACACTGTCATCTCGCTATGCCACGTGCATCGCCCACCAGAGAAGGGCAGGGGTAGTCCACAGGACATGAAGCAGGTAATAATTTTGCCCAGTCCCTGTTTTCTGTCTGGGGAAATAGATTCCTTTCTCAAGGAATATTTTGGTAGTGGGAGACACAGGTCTACTACTATAGACAAACTGAGATTAGCAATACTGTAAATAAATACAGAGAGCATAAAATACTATTTACATGGAAAGGGTGATGGTATATATGTTTATACCTTCTTAAATAGCTACAAGTAGGTTTTTTGAAAAGTAGAGATTTTCTTTAGTTAATAATAGTTCTATTACTTAGATACTGCTAGGTAGAAATGTTTGCTCCTTACTATTACCAGCTGCCCTGAATGTTTTTTCTGCTCATTGTACATATTCCTGAAAGTAGCAAAAACATTTCCGAGAGTATAATTTACTTAAAATATAGAAATAAATAGCTATAAAAGAAAAAAATAAACCAAAGTGAACTGATTAGTCTGCCTGGCTAGCTCACTCGTTAGGTTTCAGCATGTGGCTGCACACAACACAGTTCAACCAGTTCTTCATTATTTCATAATGTTAAAGGTTATTACCACAACACAAAACCCAGGATAATAGTGGGTTCTTACATTAGCATTTGCTTAGCTCAAAAGCCAGTGCACTAATCTCTTTCTCTGAAACCAAGCACAAAAAGTATTATAAACCACGCTTACAGAGTGGTGGGTTTATGTTGTCTTCCAAACAAGAAACATCTTGCTGAGAGTACAGCCGTGGATTGGAAGGGACACATCATGCCCCACTCTGTTGCTCTGCAGGTTGTTCAAACATAACGCACTGACCAGTGTGATGCAAAGATGACATTACCTTTCAGGACTTAAAAACTGCCTGTCAATCCAGGTTACACTCCCACCTGGCTAAAAGAAGAGGACATTTTTGCTAACACTAAGAAAGTGTTCTGGGAATGAGGACTCCATCTGCGGTTTTGTCAGGCAGACTTTTGTGTGAGTGCACTGGTAATTCCCAGGTGGAAAAATGGTGATGTCATAAGCATTTCCCTGCAGTACAAAATAAAAATGGTATATTAATATTAAGCTTTAGGCCACCAATAACCTGAATTTGCACAGGACAGAAGATAGTATGCCACTGTTGTTCAGGCAGTAATTGAATCTGCCACGTATGGATCGCTCCTGCTTGCATACTGGCAAGTGGAGTGACGAACATTCCCCATCTTTGATGATTCCAGGCAAGACAGAAAACTGAGGACCAGAGAAGCGGCAGGTATTTAGGAGTTCTTTCAGTCCACAATCCGATGGGATTACAGCCACTTTCATATAGGGCTATACAAAAGGTTCTCCACATAAATTTTTTTCTTCTACACATGGTCACGCTATGGAGAAGATGAAACTGTTCATCTAGAGAAATGCACAGTGGCTTCCAGTGCAGCTCATCCTTGGGACATGTTTCTAACACCTGCCTGCAGGAGTCAAAATTGTAGGGTCTTTACTAGAGCTGATCTTGGATGTGAGTTGAATCCTACACCTCAACGTATGGGTAGTTTCTCCATAGGTTGTAACTGTTCTGTGGTGGAAATAGCCACAGCAACCAGCACCCTTCTGAACACACATATTCCCTGGAAACACAGAGAAACTCCACTGAAAGCTGATGTGAGCACCTTGTCTGTTGAAAAGGACCCTTGATTGATACTGTTCTTGTTGTTGATCATCTATACTACCTTAAATGCCAGGCAGAAAGCAGAGCATTTATATCACTTGATTCCACTGATGTCCGTCTCCTACTGATTTCTGGTGCTGAATTCTTCAGAACCAGATCTATTACCCTGGAACACACCCTCCTCATCTGGGAGGTTTCAAGGACAGACAGATCTGCTTGTCATTTTAACCATCTGGCAGCAAAGAAGGTGCAGGAGTTATGCACCTTGCTTTTATTTTATATTTTTTTCCCCATAGCAAAGACTACTTACATTAAAAGCTCTGTAATGCATCCAGATGCCAAGACACTGAGAGCAACTAAACAAACGAAGCAATTGCATCCAGAAACAAATGAAACTTAGCATTTGTTTTGCTTATAAGTGAATCTTTCATTGTTTTTATAACTTGAACATCCTCTACTGCTTGTACAAACACACAAGATCTAAAATACCTCTTCTGAAGGATTAGGCCTTTGCATGTATTTCACTCCCAACATAAAGAACAAACCAACATCGAAGGGCAGACGGTGTTTATGAACACGCTTTTTCTCTGCTACAGCTGCCAGATTTGTTTGTCCACTGTTGGATCATCATTTAAAATGGTATAGCCTATCTATCTGGACATACACAAAACCCTGCTGTTTTTCATTGACACATCATCTTTTACTACGTTCTGCCTCCTCCAAGCCATAAAGTTACTTTAGCTATTGCTACCACTGCCTATACTACAGATCTAACGTATCATTCCAACCCATTTTTCCACTGAAGGACTCCTCCTTGAAAGCACATCGCTATGATTGCTGGTGTCTGTACAGCTTTGTTTCACACCCATCGTGACTATTGAATTCAAACCTGAGAATGCCGCAAAATAGCATGCAATGTCCCTTTAGCAGTCACTTCAATAAAAAGTGAGAAGAGATGTAATATATCGTTATTAGTTTTCAATTCCAGAGCTTTCTGTACTTGAGACTCCATATTATAAATGTATTCCTCTATTGAAGAGGATAGAACGTGTGTGTGCTTGGAAGAGGGAAACAGAAGCGTTACAGGCACACAAGCGTGTGAGTTTACACACTGCTGCTGCAATCCCCAGTCACTTTTGTCACAGGCAAAAAGCACAGCTGCACAACTACACAGCCACGCATTAGCCATATTAACTGCAAACTGAAAAATAACTCTCCAAAGAGTGATGCTGGGTTATCCAGTCCCCTATTTCACCAAAAATGTCGGCCATCAGCTGTCATGGGACTTTGCAGAAAACCTGAAGGTCAGTACACAAGAGGTATTTCAGTCCCAAGAAAAATGAAACAAGATCAATTCCAAAGCTAAGAACTTTTATCTAAGATGCTTTTCCCTGGGCGTCTATATTTTATATGAAAGATAATGTGAACATAGGTGCCTTGACTGGTTTCAGCTGTAACCAAAGGGCAAAAGCTGAGGAAGATTCCTCTTTGAGAGCAGATTTCTGCTACTCAAGAGTGCTATGCCAACATACTCCTTGGAGTTGTGGTGTAGTGCATTTCCAGCAGGATATGTCACTAACCATGCCTATGGCTGTTACCTGTGCCAGCCCCGGTAACTAAGGGTACCTAAGGCACTGCGCTCCATGGAAAGCATTGCTGCCACTTACTGCGAGGTGGGAAGCATGGATCACATCACTCGTATCGAGGTAAAACAATTGGGTTCACCAGACCAGAGAGGACTTAAAATACAGTTCTTAGTCACTGTTGTTTTTTCTTTAGCAGCACTCCTGGACTATGCCTGCAAAGGAGCAGTAGGCACGCACACAGGTTAAAAAGTGCTTTCTGCCACATCCTCTGGTTATTTTCCTTGGTCTTACCAGGACGGAACTTCAAAAACCTGGTCTCATCTGCGCCCAACCCTCCATACCATGGCCTGGAGATGAACTAGTTGGTACCTTAATTTATTGTGCTATAACAAATAGCGAGTCTGGAGCTCCGGTCCCCACAAGAGCCATATGCCCATATCATAACTTTCTCCATTTAGGGTTGCTTTTCCTGTCCTAATTTATACTTCCTCGGTTACAGTACATACATTTACATGGTTAATGTTCAGATTGCTGAGATTACACCATAGTGATGCATGCGATGTAAATGCCTAGACAGATGGATGCAGTATCACAGATTTCTGAAAGGAGGAGAACTTGCAAAGCCAGAAGCTCACACTTTAAGAAATCTCATTTGCTAGCACAGGGGTCACTGAAAATAGATCTGAATGCTTAAAAAGCAGTGAAATACTCTTAAATAAAGCACTGCTGACAAAGGTATATACTCTTTCCTAGAAATAGGCTCTAGTCTGTTAGGCTGCCAGGAAATGATGTTCTCAAGAAATTCTGATTTTTTTCAGATTTATGATTTATAAAGAGTAAGTGCAAATCTGTTCTGCAAAGGAAGTCTGTGGCAAAGGCCACCTTGCCAATAGCCTTCCTCTTTAAATAAAAAATGATGCTAAAATGAGACACCTTATTAATTAAGCTAGGATCTGTTCTGCAGCTTCAATGCTTCACATAATAACTCACGGAATAGATAATTTCTAAGTGAAAAGTCACAATACAAGTTTAAATCATTACAGAGCAAACAGTTTGGACTGGTACCAGATGAGAGGTTACTGGTCTCTCTCCAGTTATTAATAATACAGCAATAAGACAACAGGTGCTGTTCTGCCAAGCCTTCCTGGTATTTTGATAAAACAAACTTGCCTCTCCAACCCACAGAGAAAAGCAAAAAGAACAACCGGCACAGAGAGACAGGAGCAACAACTGCCCCTTTGATAATACTGCTACTGATAAAAGGAAAAGTAAAATCGCCACTCATG
Organism: Microhierax caerulescens; assembly: GCA_035590215.1. Classification (NCBI taxonomy): domain Eukaryota; kingdom Metazoa; phylum Chordata; class Aves; order Falconiformes; family Falconidae; genus Microhierax; species Microhierax caerulescens. Next base: position 7,735,471 of record JAVJGJ010000014.1, on the reverse strand, counting down.
GCCACCTGCCTCTCCTGACGAGGAATAAAGGTATTTTACAGCAATGCTAATATTTCAGTTTCGTAAACTCTGCTTTTCGATTCCTTCCCGGTTAAAACAACAACAACAAAATTGCTGGCTTGCTGATCTTTAAACGTTACTGGCACGATACTGTCGACAGATATTAAAGGAGCTCGCTTGAAAAGATGTAGAGATCACAATGAAGCAAGGGATAATTACAGCAAAGAAACTAAAGCTGGTGAAATTCAAAAAGTAATGCATATGTTGTAGGAAATATACCTTTCCCTGCCTAGCTGTGCTATATTATGTTTCCCACAGTTTGTTTCAAAGTCTCTCTTTGCCTTTCATCTTACACATATTTCAGCACTGTTGTTATGCAAGATGGGGAATCATTCATTTTAATGTGATACTCAGCATATTACCACAAAAACACAGAGAGGTTACCATTTTACTGGTTATCTAATTAAAAAGCTCTACAGTAAAAATTCTTTGCAGCCCCTTGCTGCACACAAAAGATTCAATGCTGCATCTGAAAAGCCACATGTACATAAAAGCACAGAATTTGTTTCTGATTTTAGCTTTTTCTTTTTCTTCCCCTTGTTACAAAAGCCACAGCTATCACTCTCTTTAACCGCTAATAAAAGCAATTTAATGACAGGTAGGTCTGCTGGTTTGTAGCTTCTTTGAACCCTCAACACACTCACTAAAGGAAAGTAACTTTAGCTAGAAAAGAGATCCTCACAGCACTATGGTGAATAATTCATCATTGCATTTTTCTTTTCATCTCATTTTGTGCCAGTAACATATACAACTGAAAATATTGCAAAATCTAAAAACAACCACCGACAAGGACTTCCAGCAGCAAAATACACATAAAACTAGCAGGCAGGTTTCCCCGGCTTATATAATAACAGCTTTAGCTCAACAGAACCCCCATCACTCACCGAGAACTGAATTCACTTGAACAAAAGCAGAGCCCAGTCACCAAATGCAGCTTCGTAGGACTCTTAATGCGAGATGCTCCTGTCTGCTGTTCAGTTCACACTTGCCTTTATAACTAAGCCAACCAACAACATTCAGTTGCTGAACCTGATGAATTATAAAACGGTAGCTCCCAGACTCTCATATTTTACATCACAGGGGGTGGTCATCCAGCATACACACTGCCTGTGTACATATATTCTGCTATAACTCATCCTGATAAACACATCAGTGCTGGCAGCAGTGACAGTAATTGGTGCTCAGGATGTACAAGCACAAACCAATAGAGCACACTCCCACCTTCTGCTCTGTGCAACATCTCTACCTGTCAATCACTGCACCTAGTTAAGGTGGAATGATCAACTGCACTTCAGGGGAGAAGCAAAACTCAGAGAAGAAACCATCTACCGATACGAATTCTTCACTTAAACATTTCTTAATACAGTAGTAAATGTAGCTTCAGCCTCCTCTACACACAGTTTTCATCTTTTTTTTTTTTTTAAAAAAAAATCTTCATAAAAATCTTCCCTTCTTAAAGACACAGTTCTTGTTTAGTGACTACTGCACAGTTCACAACTTCCACTAGCATGAATGGAAATTATTCTGGCAAATTCCATGGACATTAGCAAGGATAACCTGCAAGCATTACTCCAAGCAGAATGACTGTCGAAAGCAATGTACTTGTTAGGTGAAATTATGTGCACATTTTAAAAGCCTCTTAAAAAACACTGATAGGTTTTAGGAATGTTCTCTAAGTTATAAATATGTATTTGTAATGGTCTTCGCTTCTGTAACGCTTCCTTTTTTCTCTATGCTTGCACTGTTTTTAAAGTAAATGTATAGATACAAACCAACAGAACCAAACAGCTAAAACTTAGACCCATTAATACAATCAATTAAACATTTTCAACTGGGATTAATTACAGCAATAACATTCACAATTGTTGCACATGCCACAAATTATCACTCACAATTAGCCCCCAACAAGCAAAGCTGGTTATGGTAATGGTAACACACAGCCAGGGATCAGTCACTGCAAAGGGTTTTGTATGGTAAAGTCTTTTATGACGGAGCAGGAGTTGCTCTTCCAGAGTTGAGCTCCAGGAATTTTGTATGTGTTTTACACAAACTCAAGGCTATTTGTACAAGCGCCGAGTGTGAACAAATGCTTTATTCTATTTCTACATCACTGGTGATGGCTCTCAGAAGGCTCCATTTGGAACCTGAACTTGAGCCAGTTCCTTTCATTCCCCGTGCTTGTAAAACTCTCCCAGTATTTGGTACCACGAGGACAGGATGCGCTCGGGAAGGTGAGCACAGTTGTGTGAGCAGTTGCGCATCGTCCGGATGCTTTTCCACGAACAACTGGGCTGAGGAATGCAAATGAAGCCTGTGCCGGCAGCCCCAGGCAGAAACCCAACCCTTCTCACCATCTGGACCGACTGATGCGCGTCACGATGTGGGAACAGGGTGTTGCATTTCATGCATAGCAAAAGCAAGTCCTATATATATCCCTTTCCTCCCGTCCTCAGCTGCTTGTTCCACCCCATTCCTCATTTGTCTCTTTGTGTTCAGCACCTTCACTATCCCAGAAAAAAATTCACTAAAGGCCAGAGGCATGAGCAGTGCTTCTGCACGCGCTACTGACTCTTTCTACAGTGGCTTGTATGAAGGAAAAGCTGTGTATAGTTGGGTGGCAGAATGTAGGGGAGACGTATCAGGACTTAATCAGCGTAATGGTTGTGATGTCTCCTTCTCGGAGGAAAGGGCAGCTGAGATCCAATAATTGGATTTTCCAGCCATGCTGACTGGGAATAATCCAATATGGGCAGAAAATATTCCAAATGACAGACTCTGGCTCATTAAGAAGGAGCAAAAAGGTCTGTGCCACTGGATTTGTCTTTTAGAGCCAAATTTTATTCTCATGGGTATACACATTTCACTTGCAAATCATGGAGATTCTCTAAAATGGCCCAAGCACAACAGTTTGTTGTCTCGTGCACTAATTGGAGTTTTCTGACCTATTTTTCATAAAAGACAGCTTCAAACCATATGTGCCAGAATGCCCTAAATGGCATCTATTTTCCTTTTTGTTTTGCCTTCACCATTCAGGTTTGAAGAGGCTTCCTAAAAGGAGGCTGAGGGGGGACCTTATCGCTCTCTACAGCTGCCTGACAGGAGGCTGCAGGCAGGTGGGGGTTGGTCTCTTCTCCCAGTAACAAGCGATAGGACAAGAGGAAACAGCCTCAAGTTGTGCCAGGGGAGGTTTAGATTGGATAGTAGGAAAAATTTCTTCACTGAAAGGGTTGTCAAGCATCGGAACAGGCTGCCCAGGGGAGTGGGTCATTCTGCTTCCCTGGAAGTAGTTCGAAGACGTGTAGACATGGTTTAGGAACACGGTTTGGTGGTGGACTCGGCAGCATTAGGTTAACGGTTACCCTGGTGATCTTAAAGGTCTTTTCCAACCTAAAAGATCCCACGATCCCATGACACTGCCTTATAATAATTTGGTGCAGTGTGATTAAGACACAAGAAAAGCTTGTTGAATCTCCTTGACCAGCATGACATTAACCCTCAAGTTCAGCTCACATTTACTGAAGTACAGGTTTGTAAAACTGACCAATATCACAATACTGTAAGATGCTGCAATATTTCATAGCTGTGTGTAGGAGGCATGTATAAACCACAGTCTGTGGTATTACACAAGAGCCACAATTCCAAGAAAAACTGCTCCTGGCTTCTGTATTACCTTTCCATGGGAAATATTTCATAGCTGATACTGCCATAATAGTCAACAATGTGGTGATCTGTAAAACTGCTACCTTCGCGGTGAAGAGACACGATCATCGCACAGCCCAAGTCCTCGGGGCTTTGTTCATACATTCTGGTGCAGAATGTGAGATTTCACGTTCAAACTTACTCACTTCACTGACAGGTGTGTGAAAATCCCATATGGCTGCCAGATTTCTGTATACCTACATATATATAGAGTATGTATTTTTAAGGCACTGGTAACAAACACACTTGTTATAGACTTTGAGGTTTTTTCCTTCAAGCTACAAACTAGAAATTATCTAAAAATGAGAAAAAAAAAAAAAAGGCAAAAATATTCCCATTTGCTGCCATAACATGACTCCTTTCTTCCACAGTCACGTGGACTATCAACTACACATCATAACATCCTGTTTTCTATCTAAAGTGAGCACACAGATCACCGAGGAAAAATCAGGGCATTCAGCTGGAATAACAAGAGTTGTTAACTTTTCTGCTCAAGAAGCAGCTAAGGAAAATTCAAATGAAGAGTAACTACAGGCAGACTTGATACTATCAAGATCACGAATTAGCTCGTACAGTTAGCTCACATCCCAATGAGGCAAAACTAGATCTCCAGGATCTCCACAGTGTAGACCCAGAGTTCCAAGTGAATAAACGTGCACCAACAGACAATTTCCAGCCTACGCCAGATGGCACGGATGGCCGGTACGCCAGCCAGTAATTCTTGCCACGTGGCCTAAGAAGCTACCATGAAAACTAAAGAGGTGTTTATGCAGTACCTTACATTTAGCAATTATGATCCTCAATTCTTTTAGGGAATTTGTGTCACTTTTACACTGGCTAAAGGATATGCTCTTTCATCTGATAGCCTGTTGACGGCACTGTCAGAGAGTATCTCTAAAGCAAAGAACCCAGCAAGATTTAAAAAAAGGACTGGGCATTTGTCAGACAAAATCCAGAAGAACAGTACTAACAAGAAACCTTAAGCTTTCCAACGATCAGGGGATCTGAAAAGGCTTTGTTTCTTATAGATGTTTCTCCCGTGATTTCAGGCTCAACACTGTTCTGCCTCAGTCTGCGGCATTTCACAACAGCCCAGCTTCTCCTGGGCCCTTGACAAGACAAACCCCAGAACCTCAAGGGCTGCAGGTCACTAATCAGGCCATCGCTCACCTTCCTCTCAGCAAAGGCACTAATTCAGCTCTCCCTCCCTAGTCCAGCTATGAATTGCCAGGAAATCTGCATGAGCTTAGTTAATTTGAGACCTACGTTTTTTAAAATGAAAAATCAGCTGAGCAACCTTGTAAAGGTCTTTTATTACATTTGACAAGGGTAACCACTAGTTAAAGGAAATTTCAACACCGGTACTCTCTGAAGGGTAGTAGGGTGAGTTGGGGTCATCCTTGTACCTTTTGGGTACAGACATTTATCAAACTTTTAATTCCAGCTGAGACCACCGAGGATTTCTGAATTTCACGAGCCACTCACTCCACTGTCTGTGGTCTGAATCCAACAAAAATTTGTCCTTTTATAAATACGCAGTAAAACAGTACCACACACCGAGTCAGACAGATTTCATTGCTGTAACCTACATACATCATGGATTGCAAAATAAACAACAGTGACAATGTAAATGAACTTAATAGCCACAGCGAGACATTGGAGAAGTTTCCTTTCAATATAGCACACTTGCAATTCTATTTAAGAACAGTTTTTAAATAGTTTCAGTTTCTAAGATTAATCCTCATAAGTAGAAATGAATAAAACTGTATACGTAGATTAATTAATAAATTAGCTAGCACAGAGCTTTGAAGATGTAAAGGACTGTACAAGTGCCATTACTATAATAATATTTCTCTGTATTATGGTACTTTTGTTCCTCAAGTGATATCTTTCTTGCTGCAAGTGCAACCTCAAGTCCTCCTTCTGAATGAGGACTGTGTTTGAAAAAATACAGAAAAAGGAGAATTAAAGAGGATATTCAGCTAGGTCTGAATGAACAGACACCCGAGAGAGCAATTCCAGTTGATGAAGGGCAACGACAAGAACTTGCTTTGCTAGTTAGGAAGGCTGAATTCTCTTAATGGTGGCTTCATAGTCTCAAGAATATGAATGATCTTATCAGTAATAAAGAAGAGCTGCTAAAAGGAAGCAAGGCCAGATGGCACTTTCCCTAGAGCCTCTGGAGAGGCTGCCTGGATTTGATTTGAAAAGCCTTTTATAGCACCCCATGAACCTGGAATTCTACAGCTGCTCATTTTTAAGCCAGTCTGAGACTTTGTATGAATGTTCATTTTCTGTATGGCTTAGATTGGTTCACTGTCTAGAAGAACTTAGAAACTTGGCGGGATATATTTCAGCATCCAGAATTGGGTGGGTTTTTTTGTTGTCTGGACTCTCTTTTTGCCTTTAACCCTATGTTTCCCATTGTTTTCTTTCTGCTGTTTTCTTTCAAATAGGTTAAATTTGTCTGAAGCTCGATATTCAAATCCAAAACAAATCATAAAGGATTAACTAAGTCCAAGAGCTGGAAAAGTAGCTGAAGAACCACTTTGTATTAGGTAAAAATTAGATTCAGTACCAAACCACACAAGCACCTTTCACATAAACTGGAGGCCCCATAGCCAAATCTTTATAAACCCGGTGCCGGGAGCAAAGGAGTTAACATCTTTGTATGGTGAAGAATGGTGGAGAGACATGAAGATCCTCCTGAGATTCGCAGTTTATCTCTGCGTGCACTCTGTGGTGGGAGGAGTAGGTGGCTGATTTGGGGAAGAAGTACAGCACAGGAATGATACACTTGACTCCTCTGAGGATGGTGATGAAAATCTGTCAGCTTGGCATAGTCCTTCACGTTACCTACAGCAATTACTGAGGCATGGAGAAAGTAATGACTCTACAGACATGACGGTAAGAGGCACAGTACGTGTGGTGGAGAGAGCAGATCCGATTTAATGAAGGCAGCCATGGCAGTGCTGCAAGGGGCTATCCATGGAAAGGGACACAAGACCAGCACACAGAACAGTCTTCACGAGAAAACCGTGAAATTCAGGCCCCCATTTGTGGTAGACTGCAAAAAAATAAGCGGCATTGACTGAGGATGCCTTCTGCACTGGTTGTGGCAATGAGCTAGCACAGGAATCATTACGCACACAGTTTTAGATTAAGTTTTCCCCTCCTACAGTTTTCTTTCAGAAAAGAAAATTTGAAGCCTGGATGACTAAGTACAATGCAGATGGCAGAGGAATGTAGAGATAGATACCCGTGCTAGCTCCAAATGAGCTAGCTTAGATGCCACCATGAGTGAATTTAAGCTACTCATCCTGAACTCCATGGTCATGCTGTTCCCGGTGCCCTGAATGTGTAAAGTGACCTGTGATCCAGAGAAGCCGAGGCAGGACAGCAGGTGATACTCAAGCCAGGCCTGTGCCAGCCATTCTTTCAAATTTACTTCTGCAGGGTTTTTTGCCATTACTTGCAAGCGTGCCAAGAAAGAACCTCCCAGCAAGAAAGAATATACGCGACTGCAGGAGCGGCAGGGTGAAGCGTTGCTCTGAAAAGAAAGGAAGAAATAACTGCTCTGCTGGGGCATGGCAAACCCTGCCTCAGCTCAGCAGGAATCACCTGCAGCCTTGCAGGGTTCACAGGACTGCTGAAACAGCAGATTTACTGTCTTGGCTCTAATGGCAGACTAATTAATTCAGCTCTCAGCTGAAACCCTTCTGGGTAGCTAAGGGTGATGATACCCTGGTGAACACGCTTTGAAAGGACTTTCATGCTCAGTGTAGTCCGGTGCTGTCTGGACACTCTGAAGACAGGATGGCAATGATACTCCATCAGCAGTAACCATGAAGAGGGAAACGTCTGTCACCCCATCACATTTGTACCTGGCAACTAACTTGCACAGAGTCTGAGCCGAGCTGGGCACTTAGGGACAAGCCACCATTTTGTAAGGGTTGTGTCTGATGGGACCCAGGAACCAGGACGCTGATTAGATGTTCTGTTCTTGAACTACTTACAGCTTGAGGATTAATTAGGAGTGGGAACGTGCCATAAGACCTTTAACTGAAGAGCTGAAGAATTAAAAGAGGTGAAATAGAAATACTTATTCTCAGTACAGCATCAGAAACTCTGAGTGAAACCCTCCTGAAATAACTTACACTGTGTAGATAAAACCAGAACATTTGGTTAATATTTCTTAAATGATGTAGTGGGATTTATCAGGAAATAATGAAGAACTGAACAGAGAGACTGTAGATGTTAAGGCTGAGGAGGCATCCCTGCCCATGGCAGGGGGTTGGGACTAGATGATCTTTAAGGTCCTTTCCAACCCAAACCAGTCTGTGGTCCTGTGTGCAGTTCTCCGCACCTCAATTTGTAGCTGTCTAATCCTGTGCTCTAACCAGCTTTCTGCTACATGCCTGGACTGGAAGCAAATAAAGGTCAAAGATAAAAGTTAAGAGCAGCGGTGGGGAGATGGAAGGTGATTACCTTCTGTCCCTCATGCTCACAATTCCACAACTTTTTTAGCAGAGCGCCCTGGCAAAGGGAGCAGCAGCAAATGGCAGTAGCTGAGAACACAGGACATTTGCTGCAGGAGTTTTGTTCCTTGTCCTGGGATGGATGCTGCATCTGTGACTCAGTTTCTCAGCTCAGCACTGCTTCGTGCTGCTACTGTGAAGATAAACTAAAAATAATAATGTATTTAAGCATTAATGCTGCCAGCCACCAAAGCACTGTCAAAGCAAATAGTTCTGCAAGAGTTGGAGGGTCCAAGCAGTGATTTTTTCCAGTCTTTTTTCTGCTTTTAACCACATTAGGAAAAAAAAAAAAAAATGATCCTTTGTCCCTCCCAATGTTAATATTGCATAGTAGACAGTAATATATGTCAGTCTGAGGGATACAGAGGAAACAATAGAAAAGCACTGTCACTGGGCACAGATACAAATTAAAGGAACTTTTTCAGCTCCAGTTCTCAGAGAACACACTTATTGGCCTTTAAATGTAATTTGGATGTGGAATAATCAGAAGTGACATACTTGAATGAGAGCAATAAAAACACAGTGACGCTGAGGTGAGCATGTGGAAAGTGGACAATCCATATTGCTTTGTGCTGGCACCAAACAAGGACTTAACAACAACGTATAAAAATGCAGCAAGACGATGAAATCGGGCTACTTTAGGAAACAATATGACCCTTACAAAGAAAGCACTGTCTACAGTCCACCGTGAAAGGATGGGGCAGTCGGGGAGATGGCTCCTTGCGGAGACTGAAGCCACTTTCATACCTCAATAGATGGGATGTATCCTGGCAATGTGTGACCCTATGGATATTCTGTTACAAAGTAAAAACTACTACGTCCTTGAAAGTACCAGCAAAATTCTAGGCATGCAAAAATTAGCTTGTACCAGAAACTTATGAGGGAACAAAATTATTTTGCTTTTTACCAGTAAATTTAATTGCTTTCTTTCTCACGAGCATCCCATTGGACTGCTGCACTTCAGCTCTTACCCACTGAAATAACAAGGACTTTTAGAAGGATGAAAAACGCAAATCCTATGTGTGTGTTTACACTGCACTACCTATATCCTAATAAAAAGAAGAGACTTGTAAATAAAGCTTTTCTGAGCATGACCGACCAGCAGAGCTGGGTGAATAATTTGCAGTGAATATATAGTGGCTTCTCTGGTTTTGTTTTTTTTTTCTGGTTTCTTTTTTTCCAGTTTTTTTTGTTCTTGTTGTTTTCACAAATTAATGATCATACAGGAGTTAGTAGATGCCTTCTGCCTACAGATAATTTATGAATGTTATGTTTGTATTTACAATACGAGTTTTGCATAATCATATACTACTTCTTCATTTCCTGCCTAGTGAGGTGTAAATATTAGCATTACATTTCTTGGTCAAATATTCCTGTGAAAGATGTTAATTATAAAAATATTACTAACAATAAGTTCATCCAGACACTGGATGGAAATTAAATACAAATGACAAAACCAGATGAATCATTCAATTATGTATGCATATTTCTTGTAAAGTTTTTGAGATACATGTTTAGCTTTTCTCAGAAACATAAGAAACGTAATTTTGGAAGTTAAATTATAATTAACATTTTTCTGCCTATATCATAATTCCTATATGAATACCATATAGAATGAAGAATGTACTTTCATACCTGGCTTGGTTTGCAGTTAATTGATTTTGAAATAAGAATCTGGTTTTAAACTACAATCTTGTTGACTTAAGAAGGCTTGGAGAAAGTTAGGGAAAATCAATTAAAAGTATGAAGTCAATGTGTAAAATTCACAGCGTGTTAATATTCATGGATTCACTTCAGGGTCTTTCTTTGATTGAAACTACCAGAAATTAAGGCCTTTTTTCTGGAAGGATTAAATCCATTTGGAATCTTAATATACACTAATTTAGCACAGTGCTCCCTGCAAATAATTGATTTTCTTTAACTTCCCTTTTACAACTGGTCAACAAAGTTAACAGCTTCCTGTGGGAAAGGAACATCAACTAGCATTAGACAAGATGCCATCGCCAGAAATTATTTCTGACCTTTCCAAGCAAAACAAAATCCTTTCTTCCCATGTAGCAGTAATAAAAGAGACACAGCTTATGTTCAGTTCATTAAAATTTAGGTATATATGTTATAAAGAAAAATCACAGAGGGAAAAGCCACTGAAAACCTCAGATTAATCCTTAATTTTGTACTGAGGAAGAAAAATGCCACCATACCGTCTATAATCACCAATGACAGCACTGACAGTTGAGAAAATATCACTTTATTTTCCTTTGAAGCAATGTTACTGTGAATGTCCCATATTAAACTAAAGATTTTTCTGATCTATGTATTAAATATTATGACTGGCAACATCTAAAGCACATTTTCACATTATTTTCCAGATTTGAGGACGCTCTAATTACAGCTGAGAGGTAACCTGCTATGTGAAGGCACACCCTGCATGTATTGAACATTACTGGGACTAGGATAGTTTTACAGTCCAGGTGAAACTTGATGACAGACTCATGGATCTAATATTGCCAAAAGGTACTTCATCTCTGCAGCTTCATGCTAACGTGAGAAGAGAAAAATGACACAATTATTCCACTTACAGTTTCTCCAGTTCTCTGTTTCCAGAGATCTTTTGATTCTAACTGTAACATAAAAGGGATACTTTGCATTCTGCCACTTTGTTAGGGTTTTTTTTTTTTAATTTTTTCAGGTTTTCTACGCAGAGCTAGGAGTGGAGCTACACTTAGAAATCCAATTTCCCACAATTTTGATATTTTGGCCATTGGCTTAAAAATCAAATGCAGATTTGAAAAATCCCTGCCAAACACCAGGTGGTATGTGGTGTGCACATCCAGCCTGGGGTGGTCCCTGAGTACTGCTCACTCTGGAGGATGACGCTGCTCAGCAGCCTGGGAGGGAACTCCCCAGGAAAACAGAGCTGCTAGGAGCCACAAACCCATGGTCTATGCTGGCACTTCAGCAAGACCGTAATATCCTGCTCAAACATACCCTACCAAAACATTTTTCCCTTTAGTCCTAACGTGAAGGACAAGTAAGTAGAGCAGGCACTTTACTGGGAACACAGGAGGTGCTCTTGTTAGGTGTCTACTAATAAATAGGAAGGTTTTCTTTACCAAGAGGGTGGTCAAACACTGCAACAGGCTTCCTAAGAGAGGGTCGATGCCCCAAGACTGTCAGGGTGTAAGAGGCAGTTGGACAATGCCCTCAATAACATGCATCAACTTGGTCAGCCCTGAATTGCTCAGGCAGTTGGACTAGTTGATCCTTGTAGGTCCCTTTCAACTGAAATATTTATTCTCAATAGTAGTGTCATCAAGAAAATAATGATTATTAGAACAATTAGGACTTTCCCTGCAAAGGAAGCTATACCCTCAATGACTGTCCCAGAAGTTAAACGCCCAGATACACTAACATATCTGGGCCCAAGTTATTACACTGTTGACGGTTCCTAAATCAGCGTTATATGTAATAAGGTGATCATTTCTGTGTTCACTTTTTTCCCCTCTACAACATAGAAGCAGTGCCTGTTGATAGTACCCAGATGCAGCATTGTCAGTGAACGATTTCTCCTATTACATTACATGTATCCTTTCCAAGAACAATAAATATTTTAATGGAGTGTATGTGACAAATAAAGGCCCACAGGTGATCTTTCACCATTTCTCTTTTACTCGTTTTGTCGTGATTTTACTGGTTTAGCATAAAAATGCTACTGTGAGAGAGAAAACCAAAATAAATATCTTAGGGATAACTTTTCAGCCAAGTAGCATTTGGGGTTTTAGAATGGGAAAAGGAAAACTCAGCACGATTCCTCAGCTATTTTAGTCCAGATACCTACACAAATCCAAACCATCTTGGCAAACACAAACCAACCTCAGTTGCATATGTATCAGAAAGGAAGAGAATTAACAGGCAATCTCTCAATATATTTTATGCAAGCTTTCTAACCCACTCTCTCACTTTCTGGTCGTCTTTGCCAGCAGCATTAAAAATTAACTCTTCTTACAGAAAACATGGGGGTTACCTGGCTGCTCTCCTGCTTAAAGCAACTGCATAACCAAGACCACCTATCTGCTGCCCCCAGCAACATCCAGGTTTTCATGGAACCTCAGTTCAGAGCAAGAAATATTGTGTGCCTGTCTTTAGAAATGTGTTTTTAGATAAAAGTCTCATCCTTTTTTTTTTTTAATTTAAACATTTTATGGAGAACTTTATTACCAGGCTCTATATGATAAAAAATATGAACCACTAATTCAACAATGGTTTTGCTGGAGCAGTTTTCTACCATAAGAAGGTTTCTAAATACTTATCTAGCTATCCTGAAAGGCAATTTTTATGCAGAGGAATCTTTACCCCCTTCACACATGCTGTACATTTAAATGAAGACACATTGCCTTATACACATGCAATACAAAACTGAAACATTCAGTTTTCACTGAACGGATAGAACCTGAGATCTACCCGTATTAGTAAATCTCATAAAAAATAAGCCAGGTTTGAAGGTTAATTTCTTAGTGCCTTCATTAAGATACGATTACTTACCATAGCATGTTACATATCATAGTGTCCTACGAGAAAAAGACTCCTGTGTCACCTTTCTACATATTATCCACATGAAACGTGCTTCAAAAGACAGGCAACAGAAGTCTCTCAAAGTAATTTCAGCACAATACCCAAGCATTATTCGTAGAGCTACAGACTTTCACGGTGGACTACATGATATGCATTGCTAAATTATCAATTATATCTATCGAGTTGAAATGGAAGCGTATCTGGTAAAAATCTATCCTGATTCTCATAGATGTACTTGATTATCACAGAATCAAAAAATTATTCAGGCTGGAAGGGACCTTACGGAGTTCATCTCATCCATCCCCATGCTCAAAGCAGGTCAACTTGCCCAGGGCCTTTTCCAGTAGAGTTCTGAACGTACTCAAGGACTGACATCGCACAGCCTCTCTGAGCAACTTCTTCCATTATCTGACTGCTGTCATAGTGATAATTTTGTTCTTAACAAGTTGGAATTTCCTCTGTTGTCATTTGTGTCCACTGCTGCCCACCCCATCACTGTGCATCCCTGCGAAAACTCTGGCTCTTTACCTGGCAGCTGAAAACAGCAACAAGATCCTCCCTTCGAGCACAAAACTTCAAGATTTATTTATTTACTTGGAAAACAAGCTTATAGACATGTAAAAGAAAAACGTGTGGTTTTAAAAAACATTTTACAGCTATGAAACACTGTGGTAATTGAATAATTCATAGCAGTTAAATGGACTTGTCTGCATGAGCAGCCATAGGGGTATTCATGGAAGGTCTGTGCTAGGGAGCAGCATGGGTACAAGTAGAAAATGTGGTTCATTTCCTAAGAATTGCTTTCAAAAGCACACCAGCAGTGGGAAGAAAGTGGATTTTAGGTCCAAAGTGCTATTTGATCCTTTAGCTTTGTTCACCTGGTTGTATCTCCCCATAGTGCACGAAACTGATTGATAGCACACATTAAAATTGTACAAAAGATCTCCATTAATTAAAAATCACAAAGCTATGTAGAATTATGCAAAAGAGTACATTGCGCAGCATTCAGTCAATAATACATAGGCAAATTGGGGGTTACCCTCCAGTTTCTGTCAGGCTGACAGGTCAAGAGCTGCAAAGACTGTATGGTGCCAACAGGTTGCGTAGCACACAGCAGCATCTAGCTGCCTGGAGATCTCAAACGGAGTCTTTGTTCTGGTGCTCTGACATTCTGACTGCAGGGGGAAAATGTACTTTAGAAAAAAAAAAAATTGTTTTAAATCTTTATACCACACATTCACGTTCTGCACTTTTGGAAGCTCCAAGGATGTAACGGTAGTCAGCTCTGCTTTCACGCTCACGTGTGCTTGTGGGAAGCTGCAGACACTGCCAGGGATGGCTTAACTCTAGTGTCACAGGACCCTGGGCTGGCTAGAGCTGTGAGGTAGAGCTGAAAGACTTTTGGACTCAGAAGATGGAGGTTGTATTAGAATCCTTGTTTTTTGAGAGAACTCAAAGGCTATGCTTATAATTAGTAACTTCGACGTTTCCAAGATGAGTCCTACATCCTAAGGCAGCTTGGAGCAGCTCATGTCTGTGGCACCAAACTCTCCTGCTGTCCCAAAGTTTAACATGGCCCATGGGGCTGGTCTTGCACCTGGGCTGGCACCCAGATCATGTAATGCTGGGCCAAAATGTGCCAAGGACTTTGCTAACAATTTAACAGCAAGGGCAGTCACATTCCAGTTTGGGAATATCGCCAAACATTGTTTGCTAGCATGTATGCTACCAAAGCAATTATTTTAAATCAAAGAGAGATTATACAGGGATCATACACCATTTTCTGCTGGCCCACCATGGCCCCATGGGAGGAGATGCTCCACACTTTAAGCCATTGCTGCTTCTAACACTGGGACTCCTCTGAGAAGCAGCACACCCCACACCAGCACTCCTGTTCCCTCTTCCCTGCTCCTGTCTGAAACTCTTGTAGCCTGTGCATCAGCTGCAGGATCCCATCTTCTTTCTGTGATGCTTTTGCCTGCCAGGCATTGAAGTTTCTCCTAGCTTTTAGCACCTCCCAATCTCCATTGTGCAGGAGCTCCCTCCACATCTCACCCCCCGGGGCTCCATCTGGCCCAATCTTCTTAAAAGGAACTGAAGATAATAGTGAACAACCAAGTAAAAACCCAAATATTGTCTGTCACATCCAGGACTAATTTTAGGCCTTTTAAAATGTCTGGATTAAACCAGAATAAACTGATTCGCTACGCTCTTGTTTTCAGAAAGCTCTAATTTTAGTTCTGACACTTGCTTCTTCAAAATGGTTCTCTCCCTGTACCCAAAATAGGACAGTCATCGACCTCTTACTCCTCTTGCAAATACAAAAAAAAAGAGTTTAGCACTTCCACAAACACATTCCTTTCAAGGACAATAATTGCAACACACCCTTTACACCCGCAGCTGAAGGAATCAGGCAGGTCAGGCAGGTCGCTAAGGGCTGGCCTTATTCAAGCTACCTGTCCCAAAACAGGACCTGCAGAGGTGGCTATTTAATTTTTCCCTTGTTAGTCAGTCTTGATCCAACTCTGCTTTGGTTTACCCAGCTCCATTTTCTCTTGGGTTGCATGCCTTTAACGTAGGGCACAATCTCCACACTGAACTCCTCAGCTTCTCAGGCTGAATTTATTGCATTATTCCATATCATTGATCAGCATGTCAAGCACCTAGGTGAATGCTAAAGGAGCTCTTAAAAGATAACAAACTATTATTATTGTATACCCTTAAAGCTCTGGTGAAAATCTGGTTACCTTCTACTTTAAAGAAAAGAAATCACCATTTTTGTTAGCCATACATTTGTACTCACAAGCCTCTGGGCAGAATTTGCCACTCAGACATCCCAAGACAGAGAAATAAGAGTCTGTTGTCAAGATGTGCTGGGTTCAGCTGAGGAGATAATTTTGCCTCTGTCCTTACATATGGTTTGTTGGAGTTTGTTTTTTTTCAAATAACCATTCAAGCAAAAACTACAGCAGAACTTGCCTCAAGAGGAAGAAAACAGACCCGCCCCAGGCACCTTCACAACATGAAAAAATACTACCAAAAAAGGTACTTTTGATGCCCATGGGTGCAAGCAACTTTCGTCAGGGATGGGGGCCACAGCCACAGAATTTGAGCCCCTTTTCTGCACCTACAGTCATTATGCATGTTGCCAAAAAGTTGGCCAGGCTTTCAGATAGCATCATACCAGGCTGTGCAAATGAATCCTCCAACTCCCTTGTCTGCCATCACAGATCCTAGTGATCAATCTTTAGCAGTGACAGATATGACACTAGAAAGGACAGGATAGCTCAAAAGTTCTTCCTGGTTCCATGATGAAATACGGGCAGCCATCAGAAATAAAAAGGAAAAAGATATTACTGGGTGTAAATCAAAAGGTATTAAGTATAGGAAACTATAATAGGTCCTAAAAATATCAAAGAAATATAACTGGCAGGACTAAGAACAATAAAAATGATTGTTTCAGTTGATTTGGATGAAAAAAGCTCTGAGCAATGGTGTAGATCCATCACTAGGTGAAGATAATATAATTTTTAATAGTAATGCAGAACACAGGGGACTATTCACTAAATACTTCTCTTCAGGTTTTGGAAAGAATAGGATGATGCACTTTTTTTCTTTGCATGAAAGGGATAAAATACCTGTCTGTATATAGTAGAGTACTTATTAAAACCAAAGTAAAAACCTAAACTCGTTATTAACTAGGAATAGAAAATTATATAATAAATAGGCATGAATAATTAGTGCTGAAGAGTTCTTGAAGTGACAGATGAGGATACATCTGGTTTATAGCTTTTCCTCCTTCATGCCCCTTGGACTGCCGAGGAAGCTCCAGCAGGCTGAAAGAATTGTGATCCAGGGGGACAGAAAAGATGCCTGGGTAAGCGCAGAGCCGTCAGCCTAATATCAATGCAATGGAAGTAACAACAACAAAAAAATAAAGCTATAAAGTAATACAATTCACATGATCCTATTGAAAATATGCCTTCTCAAAAAAAAGCCTTACTCCTGACTTTAAAAAGATGTTTAACAACAGTTTAAAAAGTTCTTTACGTGTAATAGTATTCAGCAAAGTGTTTGAATCAACGCTACAGGCTGTGTGCCATACAGTATCAGTAAAGCCCACCTTAAGTTACAAGGACATGGTTTGTGTCTCAAAATGTTATTGAAAGCACAAAATGATTCCTGGATGAAGGTACTTTCAGTAGGGTTTCAGAGGAATAAATACAAGAACAGGCATTTTTCAGCATTTTAATATGGTTTTGAAAGCTAAGATTCTTTTGACTAAACTTGAGGCTAGAACAAAGACTGGTAGAAAAGGTAATAACAATTAGGGAACATCAGCCCTGCTTCATGATCAAGTTAGTTTGTTAAGCTAGTCCCAGCTGAATGAAATCTGTCTGAATATAACCGACTAATATGATTTTTATATAAAGCAATACAGAAGGAAAGCCATTACTATGGATGCTTGAAAAGAGTGACTGTAAAAGGGATTTAGAGTAAAAATGGTTTGACAGTTCAGATGGGTTAGGTGTGCTTAGACTCAGCAGGAAAAGGAATAAAATGCAGACTAGAAATGTGTATTTGGGTGCTGAGTACACTGGTATTGAAACACTAAAAGAAATTCTGTTGTCCAAAACTGACAGTGAAATGACGGGGCAGAAGCCAAAAGCCCCAAAGAAAAATAGCTGAAGAAATTGCTATAAAGTTTTTTAGTTTGGCAAAGAGGAAATAGAGAAGTTGTAACATAGAGCCACTTTCATGGGACAAAATGTTAGATATTTAATGACTTTCATTTAGAAAGGCATGTAAAGAAGAGATTAGAATTGGAAGACAGAAAAATCCACACAGGAAATAATGCACATATACTAATATGTATTTAAATTAATAACCATTGGAAGAAATTAGCACCTGAATTGATGAATTCTCCATTTCTCTGTGTCATCAGATCAAGACAGGATGAATAAACTTCTCAAAGACAGGTTTCATCTTTGACTTTACTCACATCGAAAACACGGTTTTGTTCTACCTGATTTTCATCCTCAGCATTGCGGTACCAATGCTAAAATTAAGAGCATGTGGTAGAGAGGTACAACTGAGTGGCAATCCAAACCCATATCCTGGCCTTGAACACTACTAACTGGATCCTAGGAAAATGAGAACATTGCATTCCTTTAAAAAGCACTGCAGGATGAGTTTTGCCTGCTTTCTCCTCAAATAGTTTAAAAGAACTTTGAATCCTATAGTAGTAGAATTTTATGGTAGAGTACCATTTTATACTGTATTTTCAATACTTTCCCAGGTTATCATTTTTATTTCTCTCAGTTTAGGAGCCAGGATATATTTGCAGCTCTGCAGCTCCTCTTCATCCTTTTGCATGTGCCCACAGTCCTGTGGGCGCAGGTAATTACATTTGCATGTCTAAATGCCTGATCTTGTGGATCCCAGACCCTGGCAGTTTTTATTACAGCTCCCCAAACCGTGGAACAAATTTTCCTCTGTGAAAAAGAGAGGAACTGGAAAAAAATGGAAAGTTAAATCTTGCAAATTCAGTTACCTTCTGTTAAACTCATTCCTAAATAGAAAAGAAAAAAGGCAACAAACATGTAGTGGGAAAAGAGAGATTAGGAAATGATCTCTGATTTGTGATTCAAAGAATGCCCACAATGGTAACTTTATTAACATAAACCAGAAAATACAAATATATTCCTAACATAATTTGTACAATTTGAAAAGCTTTGTGGCCTATTCCTCCTCTAGATTTTTACATCTGTGGAAATATAATTGGTGCAGCCCTCTTCTGCCATTATAGAGGTTCACCAAATGTGCGTTTGACTGAGTTTGTGGATTATTTTTTTTTTATTTTGACAGTTTTTGTGTTTTAATAGCAGCATTTTGATTTAAAAAACAAAGACTCCCTCAAAATTTACTTCAAATCTCTTGCATTAGATGAAACTAACCTAAATTGTAGGAAATATTAGGCAAAAAGGCACAAAACCCAATCACAGAATCATAGAATCATTTAGGTTGGAAAAGACCTGTAGGATCATCAGATCCAGCCATTAACCTAACACTGCCAAGGCCACCACTAAACCAT
>JAVJGJ010000014.1:7692661-7705795 GCA_035590215.1 Microhierax caerulescens | reverse complement strand
GGGATTTTTCCCCCCCGGCCCCCCCCCCCCCCCCGTAGTTTTATATGAGGAATTTACATTTGCATGTTTGTTGTGATTGCAGTAAAAGCTCACTGACCTGCAGGTAAGAGAAACAGCCCCCACGGGGCAGAAAAAAACAGCTGCAGAAAAATGAGTGCCACACAGATACCTGAATAATTCACCACAATTAATGCTATTATCATAAATCCCATGGGAAGGAATAATGCTTTGCCACTTCTTATAAGGCACTGCCCTCAGCAGAATTTTTAACGCTGAAGTTAATACAGGGCACATCACTGTACTCCACAGGTTTCTCATCAAAATCCCTTCCCCACTGGATAATACAAATTACAGACGAGACCGCAGGGATCTTAGGAAGAAGAAAGCCCCTCTGAGCCAAAATCAACAGCAGGAGGATTCTGCAATAAAACTCAAGTATTAAGTGAGACTACAGTATTTAATTGAGACTACAGCATGATATAACTGGAACTGATTTCCTACTGCAACTAAACAGCTGCACTAATATAAAAAAATAGCCACAGGACAGATTTCCCTCCTTATTCCCCATAAGCAGGCGCTGGCATCTCTCCAGGAGAGCAGACCCATGCAACACCCTTGCTGTGCCAGCACCGCCTCTAAAACAGCCAAAAGTTTCTCTGATGGAGGTTTAGCACAGCAACCCATCGCACTGAAACATTCCTGGTCAAGGGGAAATCACAGGAATAGCATCTCTTGGGCTCCTCTGGCTTCAGTCAGAATGAGCTCACACCATTGAGAAACTCCTATAAAAGCCCCATCTTTAAATGGCCTTTCACATGCAGAAGCTGCATCACAACTCACACTGGACAGATAACAAACTGTGCTGACCTTTCCTGTCCTCTTCATGTGTCCAGGTAGGATTTCTGCTCCTTACAACAGGGCTTGTCTAGACAGCAATCTACCTGCTGCTGTGTTTCCTTCTCCCAGCCCTCCCAGTCACTGCCCTTCTTCCCCATGTACGTTAATTGTGGGTTCAGCTGGCACCTGTGTTTCGTAGGTCTTTAAAGCATCATGAATGCTCATGGCATGGCTTGAGCATACAAAACCAATTATGCTATTAGTATCCAATTAATTAGTATCTAATCACCACCATAGTCTGATTTCATTAGTTGCTAACTTGGAAACTGCTAAAAGCCACAGGCAAAGCTGAATTTCCTCAGAAAAATCATAGCATTGGCTTTATGGTGGTACTGAGTATTGTAAACACAGAGCTTTCTACTCCGAGCATACTGCTTGCAAAGTCATTGGGAAGGGAAAAGGTGAAGACAGTATATAGACCTATTTTTATTAAAGCCAAGGAAAAAGCAGGGGGAAAAGTGAGGTGCAAAACTACCAGATAAAACTTTGTGAATCCAAAGATCTTCCTAGAGTGTATGTGCACAAATTAAAAGCTTTGGAAGCTGAGAGACACTATTAATTTCAGGTACATCTCAGTAGCCTCTCTGACTACCCAGCTATTTTCCCTTTTGCAGACAGACTCCTACTGGCTCTGAAGTGCCCTGACCCAGAACCAGCTCTGAAGTAATGTTAGTAGTCCTTCTGCACCTGGGCATCTATTAGTGCCTCTAAGAGGAAGGGTTCTTACTGTTCATACTGTCTGTCCGCAGTGCTCTGCTGATGCTCCTGTGCAGCTTTTGCATCAGAGCTTGCTGCTATCCAGTTGCTTTGGGGTGGCCACTGCAGACAGTGTGACCTTGGCCTCTGTCCTGGCATGTTCCCACACCCCAAGGTAATTCTTTCTTTCTTTCTTTCTTCTTTTTTTTTTATTTTCCTTTTCTAAATAAATGTAGTTTTCGGTTGGATCTGCTCCTTGGGCTGGTTCCCCAATGGCATCACTCAGCCCTAAACCAGTTGTTCTGGCATCCCTGGGGCAATTTGTTGAATCAGCCTTGGAAATGTTTCAGAATTAGTAGAAACGCTCTATGTGGGTGCTTATCTCTCTGCTGTCACCAAAAGGAAATTAGATACCTAAGTTGCCTATACTTTTTAGAGCTATTTGGTGAGACTGTATTATCCTCCGAGTTCCTTTTTTTCCTGTTACTCTTGGTAATCCTTCACGTACCAGGGAAACTTCTGGAAGCATTCATGTTGAAAGCAGTACATTTTCCCCAAAAGACTTAGTTTCAGTTAGTTAGGATAATCTCATTTTTAAAAGTCCTTAGAAATCCCTATCTGCTTTACTTGGGAATTATCTTATTTATTATGGCTTTTCAATATTTTGATCTTCAGTTATAATTATTAGTGGCTTCTCCTTAGCTTTACTTCCTGCTTTTTTGATCTCAACAGCATGCAGAAGAAAACATGTCCCAAAAGGATCTATTAATGAACATGGCTGGTATAATCAGGAGAGTTTCTAAGGAAAAGGAAATCCTGTTTTTGCAGTGAATAACATTTTTGCAAATTTGAAAATAGTCACTGTGTTTCAGAGTGCTGTTTTTTTCCTCCAGAAAAGGAAATTATCGAGAAACAGCAATTATCAACCATGAAAGGATTGATTTCAAGAAATGACAAACCAGGTGAACAATGTTATACTTGTTATAGGTGAACAATAAAGGATGCCTTGCAATGCCCCATATTGGCACAAAGTGGGGTGGGGGGTGGGAGGACTCCCACCGTCTGCAGTTTCTTTTTCATCTTCCTATTTCCCCTTGAAGATTGAACACCCTATACCCTGATTCATTTAAGGGTTTTGTTGGAATGTACCAGGCTGTAGGTAAGCTTAGTGGGGAGAAGGGAAAGAAGAAAATTACCATTACTTATGAACACAAACAGGAAGTTGGGGATTGATTACAGCGATTATAACAGCAGATTATAACATCCCTCTGCCATGCAGGACCAGCCCTCGGCTGGCCCCTGCCTGTTCCTTCTGTTTGCTTCCTTATCAGACCTTGGGAAGGAGTTTGTAAGCAAAGTGTTCAGGTTACTTGCAGTGGTGGGAATGGCCAGGACCCACATGGTATTTGTGTGGCTGGTGGAGATACACAGAAACGTTCGAGATCTGTGTCTCTGACATCTATTTGGAGAAGAGCTGCAACACCCATATGCTTTTTTTGCCTCTCTCTTTTGCTCCTCTCTATCTGCTTTGACATGTCATAACTTAATATTTAGATTATTCCCTCCTTTCTGCATTTTGTTCCTGTTCATATTCTTCCTTTAGGGCTTAGTATCGCTTCATTTCCCTGTCCTACAAAGAAGCGCACAGACCTTTGCCACGATTACCTCTCCCAGAACGCCCAGCTGAGACAGACCCCCTGACTTCACATAACATCCAACAGGTTTTAATCTCATTTACCCTCCAAAATTACCCTTTTCCTCATAGTGTGCACAATTATGTCTGCTTAGCCTTTACCTCACTTATAACAAGGGCTAACTAAATTTTAAAGGGGAAGTATTCAGAGAAAGAAGTAATCAAATCAGTTATGCCCTCAATAAAGTTTTTACTATTTCCTCATTTTCTTAAGGTTAGAGGCAGTGTCTTCTTTTATGTAACTGAGTTGGCAAACAATTTTAGTTTGCTAAAACTTCATGGCTAGACTTTCCTGTCACCTGTGAACTAGTTTAAGCTGATATAGAAATATTCTTGAATTTGGCTAATTGCACGGCCCTATTTTACATTTGTCTATCTTTATTCTATATACATTTTGGACCAAAGACCGATTCCATTTTTGTTTTGTAGTTGTCTGCCACTACATGTAATATAGATTAAAGTACATGCCCAGCTTAATGAGGGGATGGGGGTGGGGAAGGGGATAAAACAGCTGGACCCTCTTAAAACAGATGTTGCTAGAGGAAAATAACCACATATTGTCCTGCTCTGGATGATTTGCAAATCTCTTTCCTGCCTAGGAAATTGTTTTATACATCCCTGGAGGTATTCAAAAGATGTGTAGATGCAGGACGTGATTTAGTGGTGGACTTGGCAGTGTTAGGTTTATGGTTGGCCTTGATGATCTTACAGGTCGTTTCCAATCTGAATGATTCTATGGTTGTATTGCAGATGCATGGAAACCTATGGTCTGATTCAGATCCCAAATCAGAAACTTCCACCTTCTTGACTGAATCATACACTAATATAAACAACAATGTGTACTTTCTGATTTATGAAAAAAAAAAAAAATCCATCCTTTTTTTCCCTAGATTTTATCTGTAATTCATAATCATTGGCTAATGGCAGTAAACAAACAAAACCCAAACTCACTGAGACTAAGACCACAAAACCAGGAACAGGGATAAGGACTTGGTAGTGATACAGAAATAAGAATTAGAAATGGAATAGATAGTGATGACTCACTGCCTTTCAAAGAGTCAGCCTGCAATTACAATCTCTGTGCTTGGAATGAATGGGGGCAAAAAAAAAAAAAGATGACAGGCAATAGTCCAGACTGTCAATCCAATTCTGTGTCAGCCCCATTTAGCTGTCCTTGATCGCCATGTTAGGTGATGGAAAATACAACACGTTCTCCTACAAGTGCACTTGTCAACAACTTCTCCCTGTGTCTTAGAAGACAGTCACTGGTGCCTCTGCCAAAAAAAAAAAAAAAAATAGGACCAAGCCCTAAGTGAAATTAGGCTATAAGAATCTCTGTTGATAATCATATAAACATCAGTTTTATGCTATATTGGTATATTATCGGAGTTATCCAAAATAGAAGGTTTCTATGAGTTTGCAGAATCTTCTATTTTTTCCCAAGCTGCCTATGCAACATCATGTCTTTAACTGATGCTCTGATTAGTCACTCCATTCTCTCAGACGGTAGCTGTGAGTCTCTTTGCTTATTACTAGAGTCTTTTAAAAGATTTGTGAGCAGAATGAACAGGAAATGTTAAATTAGTCATTAGATATAAAATGGCAGCTAATTTGAGACCAAACAAATTAAATGTTGTTTTCAGAGTCAGTCAAAGTCTGATGTCTAGAGAAACTTTAGCTCCAGATTTTGGAGTTGTGGTACCTACGTATTTAGGAGAAAATTATTTTAAAGGTGACTGAACAGCCTTTATATAGTAGCAGACAAAGAAGCTTAGATCCATTCTGCTGAAGAGTGTGGACTCTGCCTTTTCCTAGTTTTCTGCTTCTAAATCTGCCCAACAAATCTAAAGGGCAGGGAGTGAAAGGAAGAGACAAATGGTTGACTTCTCTTGGTTCTCCATGACTTTCTGTGGTAAGCTGGCTTAGCCACAGAATCCGTTTCTGCATACTTTGTCTTTCCAAAGCTGTAGAAGAGGAATCCAACACCTATAGCCACCCAGCAGAGAGGAAGCCACACACTGACAGAGGTTTTGTTACCATCCCCACACAGTTTTTGGGGTTTAGATTTCTCTCTTTACAGCCCCTGCCAATTCATTAGGGACAACAAAACAGAAAACCTGGTTTGAGTGCAAAGTCCTATCAAAGATAGACATCAAATCAACTCAACTATCAATATATTGACAGTCAATGAGGTAAGGCTTCTAGGAAATTGGACTTCTGGTCACAATAAATGCCATCTTTGCATTCTGGTTCATGGTTGCTTTATGGAGCAGTGTTATTTGCAGTTATCAAATGTTGTGATCACCATGGCAACTCCCCACTCACTTTTTCTACTATTTTGCTTGTCAATCTGTTAGAGGTACAGAGCCTTAATGCACAATTCTGCAAAAGGCTGAGCAATTTTGACATCCTTGTGCTCAGAAAGAGAATGTTCTCAGCACCTTGATAGAGCAGCTCTGCCCCTGACAATGGAAGTCATCCTGCACTACTTCATACTCAGAAAGGTCTGTCTCAAGTTCAGCCAGGGTGAGATACGAGTAGTCATTTATACATAGATAATTTCATTATCTGTGATACAGCAGCCCCAGACGCCCCAATCAGCATGGCATTAAGACATCACTTAGACATGGTAATTAATTAATCTAATATATTCTTAAAAACAAGGCTGCCAGATTTTTTTTGCACTTCTGTCATTTGTTTCTGTAGCATGAAGAATATCATTCTTCCTCCTTCCTTCTGCCCACAACTCTGACATGGGAAGACCAACAGAGAAGGTGAAGGAGTATTTTGCTCTGGCTGCATACTACTTTTTCCATTTGTAGCAATTCATGGTCAGAGCACTCTAAACCTGGATTGACCTGTCACAATTTATCTTCTCTGATTTCCTACTTGTTATAGGAAAAGGGAAGAGGGAAGAACATAATGAATGAAACGAAGCAAACCAAACCAAAATGAAATGAAATGAAGCCCTCAGTCCAAACCTGTCCAGTTCAACTATCACTTCTTTTGGGGAGATAAGCTTCACAAAAGAACGCCCTGAACTGGACATCTACGCCAACACTCCTCTGGGATCTGTCTACAGGGCACTCAGAGATGTGTCATCTGCACAGCCTCGTGCAACCTGTTCATGCACCACTAACAGAGGTAGCATGTGCTTTAGTGCAGGCTCTGCAAGCTGACCTAAAAAATCATAGGAACACATGTGAAACTCAGGTGAACAGCTGGAAGCAGCACTTATGGGTAGACTGAATGTATGCATGCAGGCTTCCGAGTACCTTTGGCTCAGGTGTTACCTGAGTGGTTATTGTTGCTTCTATCCTTCCATGTTTTATTACTGGGAACTAAGGAGTAGAAACTTCTACATGGGAGATTTGTCCACCCAACTCTTGGTAGGATAGGAACTCCACTATCTAAATGCAAACATAAATGCAACTCAGCTGATATGTAATTATGTTCTAACTCATTTCACACAATGCTGATGTTGAACTCTCTTCTAGCTTACAGGTGTTTCTAAACCTACAGAGGCATCTAAAAAGGTAGTGTGTAAGCCTCTTTTGTTTTAATGCAACTAACCACGAACAGCTCCAAAATGTCGAGTGAGTCTTCTTCAAAACTCAAGTTTAGATGTTGTCAGAATAAGTCACCCAGCCATCGCTGAAGACTGTAACATCATTTGTTTGGGAATTTAATGAAAAGTAATGTTTGGAGAAAGATGTAGTTTTTCAAACTTGAAAAAGTGGTGAGAAATTGCTGGATTTAACTGTTTACCAATCTTTCTGAAAAACATGATCTTATGTGTTTAACTCAAATATGGTGTATTTTGGTCCAAATGGATTTTGTTAGGAAAAGTTACGTAAGTTAAAACAGATGCTAGAATTCAACAGCAACCAGAACATTTCATGTGTTAAATGGCAGAATAATTACTTGATGCATTATAATACAGACAAATAATTAAGAAGACAGAATTTGTAGTATCAAATTAGAATACTGATTTAGGTTTAATTGTGTATCTTTAAAAATGCCAGGTGGAACATTAATATCTAGAGGTGTACTTGCCTAGTTCCTAGCATAGAAGCATCATAATGTTGCTTGCAACTCAGTAATGTTATATATCAAGAGAAAAGCTCTGAATACCTTGCCAAGCATCTAAATGTTTGAAACAAAATTTCCACTCTGTGTTACAAGCTGATCGATAACCTTGGAGCAAAAGCATGCTTGAAATATCTGCAAAACAGCAATCTGCATTATCCACTAGAAAAACCCAACAATCTTATTGCCATCACCCATATTTCACCGATCTATTAAAACTGACTACCATTGGGTTTAGCTTCTGGTCATGGAAAGAACAAAAGACAACTAAATTGTGCTGTCAGGGGTCAAATTTGAGCCCTTCCAGTGATGAAGGCTAACCACATGCCGGGCTGTAGTATTAAGAGCATAGTTAAGTGAGGTAAGGCAAGGCAATAATCCTTGCTATGCAGTTTCATGAGGCTACAGCTGTAGAAGGACATTAATAAACTGGAGATTGCCTGGCTGAGGGCTGAAGAACTTTATATACAAGGAGAGGTCGAGAGAGCTGGGTTAGCTTGACCTGGAGAAGAGATCTAATTGCTTTCTTCAGCTACATAGCCAGAGTCAAACTCTTCTCGGAGGTACTCATTAATAGGACAAGAGCAAATGGACACAACGCACAGCAAGAAAAATTCTTATTAAATATAAAGAAAAAATGCATTTAGTGTAGTCAAAAAATGGACTAGGTTGTGCAGTTGCGACCCCTGGAGATCTCTGAAACCACCTGGACAAGGCCCTGAGCAACCTCATCTGATTTTGAAGACAAAGGCTTTGAGCAGAAAGATGACTAGATGATTTCCAGTGATCCCTTCCGATGTAAATTATTCTGATTCTACACAAGCAAT
The DNA here is from genome assembly GCA_035590215.1 of Microhierax caerulescens. Lineage (NCBI taxonomy): Eukaryota > Metazoa > Chordata > Aves > Falconiformes > Falconidae > Microhierax > Microhierax caerulescens. Next base: position 7,697,593 of record JAVJGJ010000014.1, on the reverse strand, counting down.
GTTTCAACTGAAATGAATGTATTGGCTATTATCAAAATGTCTCTGAACAGAATTATTTTTAAAGTTTAAATATAACTGAACCACCCATTAGAACATGACCAGCTATGGAATGCGACAGATGTACCTCACATACTGAAAAGCAGGTGACAACAGGGATATTGTCAAACAAATACACACAAAAAAATAAATAAATTATATTAGTTAAGGGTCCGGTACAGCACTGTAGTCCCTCTGTGGTACTGCACATTTGCTGTACTGCATTAAACCGGTCACTGGGAATTCTGTTTCTAGAACACTTTTATCCTTGAGGACTAAGCTCTTACCCTATGTATACCTGAGAGCAGACAGTAAAAAGTGGAGTGAGGCAAGGATAATAGAAGCAGAAAATTTGAAATTATTTTCCTTAGTTATAGGAACTGGAGACAGAAATATAAGGACTACTTCACCCCAAAAGTTAGTAACTTTTTTTTCTACAATAAAGATATCCTTTTGCTTCTCAGAAACCTAGGGAAAGTGAGGATTAATGCAGAAACTGAAAGATGGATAAGGAATTAGTTCCAAGGAAGATAACGTTTGACTGAGCTGCAAAGAAAATTATCAGGCTGAAGTCTCCTAAGCCAGGCTGTGGGCCCTGGCTTTGAGCAGTAAGAGAGAGAAGTGTCCTCGTGAAGCTGGCTCAGGATGCTCCTCTGCAGGAAAGCTGAGAAGTGCTGCACAGAGGTGGTGTGAACATCACACAGGAGAAGCTGATGCACCCCAGTGACCCCACGAACAGGCTCCCTGAAGTCTGGAGGAACTTGATGCAGATGTTACAGTTTGAGCTGTCGGAGGGGATATCATCTGGTTTCAAAAGAGCATTCTAAGTCTTGCCCTCAACTTGCCAGATATTTCATCCTAAAGGGGTTAGTTTTATGATCAGATGAACAGATTGATAGTTCAGATTTTTTTCTATGCCTAATAACTTCCATTTTGAAGAACTGTGACAGATAATATGAGCTGTTATTCTCATCTTTCTTGGCAGAAGTCTTGCAAACTCGTACCACGCTTGGCTGCGTACTTGCACTCTTGCTCACATTGAGCTTTAACTTTTGTTAACTGAGCTGATTTTTCACCCCTGTTCTGTTGCAGAAAGAGTGCTGTGTGCTCGTGACTGGGCGAAGGCAGTACCAAGCGTGAGCAACCTTACAAAGAACACATTCTGACCTGAATGTTTTCCTGACTGATAAATGCAGTGCATGCTGCTTTGGTGGGGATGAGGTAGATAGGAGAATCTACAGGTTGCTCTAAGAGCAAAGTGTATTTTTGCAACAATCAAACGTCAGTTTTGATTATGCTTTCAGTATGGTTCCAGCAATGGCACAAATGTACAGTTGTTTTGGTTTTTTTTTTTAATAGCTATCTATTTGTTTAGGGAATAAGAACAAGATAAAACAATAACTAAAAACGTTAAGATTACTCTGTTTAGAAAAACCCTACTCTATTATGGCACACTGCACCTAACCTAATAAGCAACTACAATAAAAATCTCTTGTAAAGGTTTTTCTTGAAAATGGCATTTACTGTGTTGTCTCTTATGCATGTTATTTGAGTGGCTAAAATAATGTGGAACAGGATGCCTGAATTTTCTTTCTATTGCTTTTGCTGAGTCTGGGCAAATTACAGTCCTTTCATCCCCTGTATTGCTAAAATAAAAATTCTGCAGGTTTCATACAAAATTTCATTGCTCAGTGGTTGTTAGAAGTCTTTGAAATGTTCAGATAAAAAATTGTTACTGAAAACTTAAAAATATTGGTTACTGCGGCAAACACCCACCCATTGCCTTCCTAGAAATGTATTTATCAGATATTTACTGTACTTGTGTAATTTTCAAATGCTTATTCCATGTGAAAAAAGAACAGAGTTATTACACATATATGCAAATGTACTAAGTCTGAAGAACTACTGGATGTTCAAGAGATCTGGGTGCTGCCGCTCTTGCTACTTAAAATGGAATCAATTTCTTTCTCAGCTTAAACAGAGAAATATTTTAAATTTAAGAGCAGACTATATTCAATGGCAGACCCCCCACCCCCATAATTCAGAGGAATGAAAACAGTTTCAAACTGAATCAGAATACAATACATTAAATCCAAATTCAAACCTTCTTTCAGCTAATTATATTGCCACAGATGGAGGTATGCAATTTACTGAGCATCTGTGCGTAGCAAAATTTTGGACAACGTGGGTGGTGCAACTTCTAAATCATACACATGCTGTGACTGAAGCAAAGCAAAAAGACTCATTGATGAGAGTTATTTTATGATTTCAAACAAACCCAAAGTATTGAATTTCATAGCTCAATTAAACGCATAAAAGCACAGCGGAAAGTCCAGTGCAAACCCGGTTTCATACTGGGTGTTAGAAAAACAAATGCGTCCTTTAGGCACGATTCTGCTCTATTTGAGTAAGTCAAAGACAGATTAAAAAAGACAATGTAAATGAAAACAAGGTGAGAAGCACAGCTAGTCAAAGAGCAGAAAATCCTGCTCACAAACAGCATGCCTTCATTAGAAAATGGACCATCCTTGGCATCTTTGCCCTCTTCTGGTATGCACTGCTTGCGGATTGCTTACAGCTGCAGCTTTGCCAGCTTCACTCTTCAGCTGGGGAGCTGCTAACAAATTTTTATGAGCAGATACGTAGGCAATACTTCCTTCTGTTAACCTCTGCTGTCTGGACCTGCTGTGACTCAGGCATCCCGATAATGCTTGAGAAGCAGGGAAAGAAATATGTGCTCAAATATGCCCAAGCACAGCAATTTGGTATCTAACTTCTATTAACCAACAGTGATATGGCTACACGCTACCAAACGTGTGTTGGTGCACCTGGTACAATGAGCTCACAGGATGTTTTGTATCGCTGGTATTTTGAGAAATATTTAATATGACTGCATATACAGCCCCCCCTGTAAATTTACTTCAACAACCTTGTACATCTGATGGGGGCATCAAGCATACTTTGGCTGTGTGATAAAAACTAAATCCAAGAGAGGAAAAAAAAGCCAGAAAAGTCACAATCTCATGACATCTGCACTGTCACCGGTAAGTGAATTTGATTATGGATCCAGAGAGGGTAAACACCTTTCCAACCAGCCAGCTAGTGCTTGTGCTACACACTTGCTGCTGCTGCTGCTAAGTGCTGTTGCTGGCTTTGTGCCTGCTGTGGGAGGCCAGATGGTATTTGATCTGGCAAAAAGTTAGGAGCTCAGACACAGAGGGTGCCATACCAATGCAAAACCAGTCAAATTTTCTGAATATGAATGAATCAGCGGCCTAGGCTTACAGGGCATCAGCATTTTACATGATCTTGCAGCAGGGTGTTTGGTCCAGCACTCTGAGCCCCACAGACTGTAACATCAGTAACTCTGTTACTCTCCTGTAACATCAAGCCACAGCCTGCCAGGCCACATGGTGTCACAAGCACAACACCCTCCTTGCTCAGGGTAGACCCTGAACCTTTCAAATTCCCACCTGAATTAATGCTTTCCTCAAGTAGTCTTAGGAAATAGGACTTTCAGAAGTATTGTGTCTGTGCAGAAAAGAAGGACAACTTAGCAGAAAGGGGGAAGGGTTACATCATTCATTTGCTTGTAACAAGAGTAGGAAATTAACAATATATTAATGCACAATAAGTCACGCCGAGCCTGTTTCTCATCTGCTCCTGTGACAAACATGCTTGTACATGCCATTGCTGCCTGCCTTCATTTACGCACAGCCCTCACTGAAGGCTTTGGTAAAAGATTAGTGGATCTCAGGGCAAGAAGTCCATGCCAACAAGCACATCTCCTGTCCCTGGTACCAAGCGTTTCCTGATTTTCATGGAGAGATGAGTTCTCATTGTCCCTGCTCTTGAGGTTGACTCTTGCTAAAGCACCAGCTTTTTGCCTCTTCATCTGCCTCATCCCTCGCTACAGTTCAGTCTCCGTAGCTGTGGATCTCACCCTACCTGCCACTGAGAAAGAGAAGGATCAAGATTTGAGGCTGGAATTACGGCTGTCAGGAGCAATATTTGTGGTCCTCCTTCTCCTTCACACAGATACTATTTACCTCCCTTACCAGCAACCAGAACAGCAAACGCAATTTTGCAGGGGTTTTCTCACTGGCTTTTTATCCTGGTCCCAGTCTTATCTCCAGTCTTTTCCCATCCCACAGCTGGAGCCACTTGGATGTTCCCCTGTCCCATCCCCTTCTCTGTGGGGCAGCAGAACTAAATCTTGCTATCCTTCTGAGAAGCCCTTAGCTGCCTCTGGAGATAGATGCAAGCTTAACAAAGATTAAGTTACTTACTTAACGAGCTTAGTGAGGAAAAAGCAACAATACCAGGACATGCAGCTGACCTGCCATAAAAATGAAACTGAATTTCACATAATTGCCTGAATACCTCCTGTCATTAGTTGGCAAACAATACAGAGATAAACAGTGATAGCAAAATCTGTTCACCGAACCATATCAAGTATGAACAAATTCATAAACACTATCATCTGACTGCAAACATTTCACAAGGAGAAGAAAAGCCATATTTTTTTCCCAATAAATTGTTTACCAGTAGAAATTTGTGATAATGCAGCTACGGAAGTAATATACAATATCATCTTCCATGTGAACAAAATGATTTGAACCCATCCAAGGTTACTGTATTAACCAAATGGGATAAATAACTTGAAGGTTTATCCAAGAGTATCAGTGTCGTGGTTTAACCCCAGCTGGCAACTAACCCCCACACAGCTGCTCTCTCACTCCCCACACAGTGGGGTGGTGGGGAGAATCAGAAGGGTAAAAGTGAGAAAACTTGTGGGTTGAGATAAAAACAGTTTAGTAGGTGAAGCAGAAGCCGCGCACACAAGCAGAGCAACCCAAGGGATTCACCCACCGCTTCCCAGGGGCAGGCAGGGGC
>JAVJGJ010000014.1:7675231-7686691 GCA_035590215.1 Microhierax caerulescens | reverse complement strand
GGGGTCTTGGCCAGTGTTTTTACTGCTGTAAAGTATGTAAGTGAAAAAGGGGCGCAAACAGAGCATGAAATTATATTGAAAGGTGTGGGCTGATGTTCCCACCATAGGGTTGTACACTTGCTGTACCCTTGTTGTTAATGTCATGGAGTATCTGAAGCAAGCACAGTATACACCTTCCAACACAGTGGATGATATAGGCAATTTAAAAGTCAAACTCACCAACTTCAATTCCACTCTATATGGATTAGTTTGTGTTAACTGACAATCATGTGTCAGTCTCTGAGGACAAACTCACAGCACTAGAAAAATCTGATTTGAAAGAGCTAATAATTTGGAAGTCATGCAAGCAATGTGGAAAGTAGATCCACATTATAAAGGCGTGGGTTTTCCAAATTCATCACCATCTGTCCTTGAGTCTGAGTCTCTGTCCTCTGACACAGCCTCACCTTCAGAGGTCTGAAGCATTCTTAAACCAATCGGCATTACAATTGCTTTGCACTGCTAAAAAGGAATCTACTAAACCCAGAACATCTAAAACTAAACTTTTTGGTTTTGTTTTTTTTTTTATAAATGTAGCTTATATTACCTCCTTGGGATATAGGCAGGTCCTGAAAAAATAACTTTCAGGACACATTAGTCTTAACAGCATTTGCTGAGGACCTTAGGCACGTTTGCTTTACAGCAGTTGAATTCCACCAAATTATTTCTCTTGGTGCAGGAGAGGAAATGGAACTGGAAAGAGCACACAGCATTTCATAGGGCTTCAAGCTCTGCTGCTTCAGTCCCTCTGCTATGGAGGAACAACTGCCATTTGCAGACTCTTACGCATCTGTAAGCATGTTCTGGGTTATGAGCACCAAGAGAAAATCTCAAAACAAGCACTGTATCTCCTCTATTAATTCTGAGATGGGAAAGAAAAAAAAAAAAAGAAATGAAATTGACTGTGAGAACCCTTCCCAACACCACTAAGAAAAACCATTGGTCTCCTTGGGCTTAACTGTCATGGAGATTCCCTTTTGTAGTCCAATAAACCTTTTCTCCTTGACCTTATTTAAGCAACAGAACACAGAAACAACAACAAGCAGGATGAATAAAAAACCTTTTAAGACTAGATGACTAGTTTAAAGTTTTTCACTGGCTGAAGAGTTGCTGACATCCCTGGATACTGACACTGACATCAAGATGAAGAAAATCATATTCTGCCACCTGGGGAACAAGTCCATACAAAAATTCACGTAACACCAGAGCACTGCCCCATCACTCCCCAACACAGGGAACAGAAGCAGGCTTTGCAGCCATATACCTTAGGAGCTCAACAAAGCTTTGTGGGACAGCAGAACACTTCTTTCTGCTTCACAGGGTCCCTGCATATCTACCTTGAGTTTTGACAGATGAGTGAAATTTGTCAAAAATATTACCCCATCAATCCCTTGCCTGACTATTTAGTCTATATTCATTGTAGGAAAATGCTGGGATTTTGCATTTTCCAAAGAAGCATACCCTCTTCAAAGTTCAGCTTTCATCCTCCATGTAGTTCAAGACTTTGTCTGTAAAGATTAGGCTTAGCAGACTACAAAGAAGTCAGATTCACTCATCCTTCAAAGCTATGCTACCGCGGTTCAAAACCAGCACTTCTGAGCGGTACTAACAGCAGTCACCTCCTTACATGTCACCTCCTAATATTTATGTATGAAACTAGATTCCTTATATGGATAGATTTCAGTCTCATTTGGCATTGTTCTATATGCTAGAGGATATATGAACACATGTCTGTGAGGAAAAATATTTAACAGAAAAATCTGTAGTAGGAATACTTCTCATTTTAGAATATTTCTATTTTGGTTTCTTCCCTGTTTTGTTTTTAATGCTTGATGGCATGATAAAGCCTACATTTCTCAGTGGCAACGATGAAGAGTGTTGCAACCTGAAAAGTAAGTGTCTAGTACTTAATTCTTGAGATTTTTTTATTTTTTTTTTTACAGTTTGCTGCCTGTATTGTTGGTTATTTTAGTGGCTTTTCATTTAGTGGCTTAACTCCTATCCATTTTTTTAACATTAGACACAGATCCATTGAAGATTATAATGATGAAAACAGTGAAAACAACTGAATAAAATTCACCATTTGTAATATTAATCAACATTTCCTCTTTGCTACAAGCAGAATTAGAAACCAGCAATGTATTTCATTGGTATTCAATGCTTGTGAAAACTGAAAAAAAACCAAGTTCCTATGGTCAGCATGAAACAGGAAAAAAATACCATTATTGCTTACTCCTCTCATTGCCCAGAAACTTTTGAGTACTAACATATCAGGACATTAATTCACAGAAAGACTTATTGCCCCTTGTTCAAAATCCTCTTGTCAGGCTCCTGCTTGACTCACTCACCTTCTTCTTTATGTTTTTTATGTCCTTTCAAACTTGTCTGTTGTTCCATAGGAACAGCACACAGATTTAATCTGCAGCCTAACATTTATAGTTCAAAACCCACCTCTGGGTAAACTTTACTTGAACAAAAAACGAGAAAACAAAGTCCCCAGTATCTGATAAGCCAGTCTCATTTCTGCCTTTACTTGATATTTCCTCACCATGCAAAGAAAAGGAAGACAGGAATAACGAGAGAAGAAAATAAACCCTTCCATGTTTTCCCTTTTAAAAACAACTGCCTTTCACACGAAAGAATAATAGCTCACCTTCCTATCTGTAATTCGCTTTTTCTGCTAGGTGTATTACAAGTTAATGAAAAAGAGCAAAAGTGAAGATATGTTACATTATTTATTAATGTAAAGGTGCTAGAATAAATTCTAGTAGCCCTGAATATAGCAATTTATTTTTTCTTCAGAACATAAACACTAACATGTTCTCGTTTCCTGCTTCTCATTTACTCTCAAAGTATATTTATCTACACATGAAAATTAAAAAAATAGGTAATCTGATATAAAGCATATTAAAAGGAACTCCTGCTCAAGAAGAACTCTTAATAGACAGACATTCTCATCATGTAGAGGGTCAACTTGAAGATCACCTCAGTCATTGATCAATTACACAGCCGATGGGTAACTCCCGACTGCTGCCACCACTACTGGAGGTGGAGAGGTAAGTAACTTCATCTAGTGCTTTCCAGAATTTTTTACCATACGGTTTTCATTTTATGTAGACCATGGCTTAAATATTGATCTTGAAAACATTAAAGGTCTTTTAAACAATGAGCTATTTCACAGCCAAGTTGTGCTAGCAAGGCTTATTTAATTGTAAGGCAACCGAACACAATCCATAGTTCTCTTTTTTACCTACAAATATATTACCTTGCTAGGGGTCATAACATGACCAAGTATTACAATATTTGTCACCTGCTAAAAGTAAGTTCCACTGTCAGGTGATCTTAACCATTGGTTAAAAACTGACTGGAGCTTGTAGGTACTCCATGTTGTCCAACCCACAACCTGAGAATGTAGTAACTGATGGTAGCAACTCTGAGGTGAACAAATACTACTGTCCCACCCGACACGTCTGTGAGACACAAGCTTGAATGCCCTTGTATCTTCCAGCACACGAGCATGAAAGCTGCCATTTTTACCTATAGGAGTAGGAGCAAAACCTAACTGAAGGTCGTATGATAAACCTGGTAAAGCTGGGAAGAATTTGGAGCCCCTGGTTTTAAGACTTGCCTACTGCTGTGCCATCTAACAGAGAGCGGTTAAATCAGCACAGCAAATGTTCCCCTGTATGGCATCGGTGATATTTTATAAAATGAGATGTGAACTGCAAATACATTATTACAGAGAAGAGAGTGCAAAGGCTTGCTTATAATCATTCTTCAGAATGGGATAAACTACTATTGAAGAAAAAAATGCATGAAATAACGAAGAACTGCTGGCATTCCCACAGGACTTTCCTTCCTGAAAGTACAAACTAGTGTAGTGCTTCTAAGTGAACTTCCGCAGCCACCCACGGTTAACCTAATGCTACTCGCACAAGGGAGAACAAGGGTAAGCAACACAGAAATCTTTAAGAGTCAGTCCCACCAGGAGTGTTTCAAACCACCCTTGCTCATTGTGCTTGTAAGTTGTTCAGAAACGCACAGAAACTACAGCCAAGATATACATACGTACATATATAAATATATATATGCATGTATATAGGCACAGGGCTGCAGAATACCGAGTGACGTGCTCCGTCGAGGAGGGAACACGCAGATTACTAAATCCACTTCATGCTGCAGACAAAGCGTACGAGGCTTTCTGGAGAAAGCAAATTTCGGATCGCTCCTCTATGGACAAGCGTTCCATAACGAGCATCCCCAGCGGCCAGCAGGCGCGTGCTCAGGCCAGCACACTGCGCCCTGGCTCACGCAGCTGGGACTACCCCAGAGCTTTAGCAAGCCCCTGCAGCACGCCTAGAGCTGTTGACAGCAAGGGAGGGGATGGATGGGTATATTAGCAAGGAAGGTAGGAGGGAAGATAACTAGAGGTGTAGCGTGCTGCGAGATAAACTTCATCCTAAAGCACTTCCTCAGTGATGCTCACCATGCCTCTTTAACAGCTGCACTGCGATAGCAGGGCAACACGGGAATTTGTTGACAAAATGACGACTTAAAAGCAGATCCCCGGAGCATCGGGGCTAGTGTTGACACTGCTGCATCCTTGTGCTGGCTCCTAAACAGGCTCCCGAGGCAACAGCTGGGACCGTGTGGCACAGCGAGGACTTGTGGGTATGGATGGGACGGCGCGAGGTGAGAGGCACTACTCAAAACAAGAACAGAACCCAGCCCAGCTGCTGGGTTAACTAAAGTGGGAGTGAGCTACCTTTTCGAGGTAGCATGACTGTTTTCAAAAGCAAATTTTGCCAAGTGTCGATGAGTACAAAGCTCTCCCAAAGCGCAGGTTTTCAGAGGAAAAATGCACTGAAGATTCTCTGCAAGAATTAAGGAGATTCAATCTTCCAAGGGGTAGATACGCAGATATTTTTATATTTTCATATCGTACTGAATAAATGCCATCCCTTTTTGCCATGCAGCTGTTTTTGAATCTTAATGAATTATTTGAGTGATAACCAGCAGCTATATTTGTTGAGAAATGAACACTTTTAAGTGATAACATTCCATTTTAATATTTATGAATTTTAAGCTTCATAGAAAAATTGAAATGTGATAAATATCAGTGAAAGTTTTTTATGGTTGCTGAAACTGAGATTAGAATAATGTTTTGGATTGTGGTTTATTCATTACATTTCAAAGGAAAAGTCAACAAAAAGTCTAAACCGCTCTCCCTCCTCTCAGGCCTACAGCACTAATGAATGATTTACAAGAAACTTTCCCAAACTGAGTACCACCAAGCTCTTACTTTTAAAAAAAAATTGCCTTATTTCTGTTTTCCAGTAGTCACCTCTGCAAGAGAATTGCAAGCAGGATTTATAAGGCTAGTTAAACACTGGAGGCAGTAGGCTGTGATGTGCCTGTAATCCAGGTTTTCACAATACTTACTGTCTCATATTAACTAAACCAGTAACACGTTTATAATATTTTATAAAGATTTTGAGGGGTTCCTGTGGAAATGGTCATAATTTCCATTATGATACCATTTGAGAAAGCTCAAAGATAATTTAGCTGCTTTAGCTAGCCTTGTGTCCATACCATGATCCCTCCAGCAGCATATCCAACTGTTTCCCAGCCTCTCCAACCAGGATTATTAAATGAACCAGTTAAAAAAAAACAATATCCACTTTTAATTACATTCTCATTTTGCCTTTTTTTTTTTAGAAATGGCTCATGAGCAACAGCGTGCAAATACATTACTGCACACAGGGCTTGTGGGTGTCCCACCTCTCACAGCAGAAGAATAATAATGCTTCCCAAAAGTGGTTATTATATATTTATGGAAAAGACAGATAATGGAATGGATCAATTTATTCGACCGCATTGTCTTCAAAACAGCCAGCTTAAGCCTCAATTTTGCAGCGCAGCTCTTCTGATCAGGCCAGTCTGATCAGTGACTCTTAAAACCGAGCCAGGTGCCATCTGTAAGGCAGGGGCTCCCTCCCAAAGCACAGGCAGTGGTTAAAAACACGAAAATGCCCAGCCAGGCTGGCCCTACGCTGCCTGTAGTGATGGAAATAATTTTTGAACAAATGAAGCTGTGTTTTTTCCACAGCTGCTGGGGACACGTTTAGCTGCCTGAAGAAAACAGGACCGGATTTAAGGTCTGATGCAGCACTCAGTGAAGCAAATAAGTCCCTCTATTCTTGCCTTACAAAAATTGACTTTTAAACATTTTATAAATGTTCTTAGAAACATGCCTATGATTTAGATCACAGTAATCTATAATCTGGTTTTCATTCTGTTCCACTTGCAACAGGCTACAACCTTTCTTTTTGCCACAGCTCAATATACATTCATTGAAGACTTGTAATATTCTGTTTATCCATTCGTTATTCTGCAGCTAACCGGTATAACCTTAACCCAAGGAATAAGATGGCAATAAACTATACTTTTATGAGATTTTTTCCCAATGTTTTATTTAAAGTTCAATTTCCTAAACAGATCTGCATATGGCGTTGACAAAATAAATTTTTACACCCAACAAGGCAGCTTCAGCGCTACCTTACAATAATCCACTATTTAGAAGCTATCAGTGCTAATAGCAATGCCTAATGTTTCTACAGAACTGCTGGAAATATTGTGGTTTTGTAACATCAAGATCTTTATTTCCTTAAACAAAAAGCATTTGCCTTTAATACTTTAATATTTTATTTTAGACAGCTGATTATATATAGCTGTTATCTTAAACTTCTGGCATCTGAACACCCTTATAAAGTCCCAGCACATTCTGCTAAGGACAGCTGCCTAATTTTGACAGCAAAATTAATTAAAATGAATACAAATGCTAAGCCTTTTCATTTAAATCAGGACCAAACCAAGACGTCAGCCTAATAGCACCCAAAAAATGAATACAGTTTGAATACTTTCCGAATATTCTTTTCTTTGTACTGAACATTAACTCACAAGGAGAAAAGCAGCCCTCAACAGAGAATAAACACAGTGAAAAGCTTTTCAGAATGAAAAACTAGTATTTATCCAATGAATAACCTTTACTAAGGCAAGAGAGGCACAGTGTGACTGAGGAAAGGAGAGGAAAAAAGGGGAATGATTACATGATTTGGATAACAGTAATCTATAATCTGGTTTTCATTCCGTTCCACTTGCACTGGCTACAATCTTTCTTCTTGCCATAGTTCAAGAAAGGCTATTCTTCTTTGAAAAATGAATGTAATTATGCTTACACAATATTTTTTAGGCAGAAATATATTGGGCTATTCATTGCTGAGCATATTTTCACAGCTGTTATATGGTACAGTAAGACTGCCAGTTAAAGCTCATTAATTAGTAGGTTATAATACAATGTTTTATTTTTTAAGTATTATGGAATGTAAAAATATTTCTATTTTACTGCTACATCAAAAAATGATAACTAGTCCTTCAATCAATGTATTTTACAGTATAGAATAGCTAGTCCAATTCTGTTTAATTTCTATTAAAGCTTAATGTTAAGAACGGTAGGCATCTTAGTGCTGTAGCATCTCTACAAATTAGAGGACATTAGAGAAATCTACTATTATGCTGTTTTTTCACATGAACGATTTCCAAACATCCCAGAAAATCCCGAAGGAATGTCTCCCTGCTTTCCATCCACTTTTCCACTCTCTCCTCCACCTCTTCCAAGCACAGTTACTGTTGGCTCTGAGGAAGGGAAGGTTTTGCTTGGTAGTAGTGACCTCAGAGCAAATACACATGGAGAGCTGGCTTGAAAAGACAAATTTTGGCCAAAAAGGCATTCTGAAGGTGTTAGGTGACAGAAGAACCTCTGTAGACTTTCAGAAATACATTATTAAAAGAGCAAGTTTGGTGCTTTCTGCCATCTTAATGAACTGCTGGTCAATAAATGCCCCCACCTCCTTCCATCACAAAATCTGGCCCTGAGGTTTCTTTTTTTGTATAGCTCACATTGAATACAAGCCAGTGCACTCGTTTTCTTCAATTCCTGTTTGCTTCCATGGTCACACACAGATTTCTGCTGTCCCATAACTTGCTGGAGCGTCTGTTGAGCTTCAACCAGCTGGAGTCTCCTGCTTCAGCTGATATCTTAGTTAAGTGCACTGCTCACTGGGGCAGGTTCTTCCTGCCCATGTGGAGAGAAATAATATCTACATATGGGATATAGTATATGGGGAAAATTGTTGATGCAAGATATAAATTATGTTGATATTTAACTCTCTTTAGTATTGATTTGCGAAGGCTGGAGGCCAAGTATTTTCAGAAAAGGATCCCCAGCAGCGAATGCATTTCTCGTTTCATTTTATAAAAGCTCAAATTTGATAAATCTCTGTGAAATCCATCAGACTTCGTTTGCCTGTCTCCCTGACTGGTTGGTGCAATGAACACAGATGTGTGGGTCTTGCAGGTTTAGTTTTCTAAGTGGCCTTTTTTCACACTTACTACACAGCTTTTTCTCCAAGAACGGTACTGCCTGCCCGCTGGGGGCACGTTGCAAGGCAATACTGAAGCAGCAGTTCAGAGGGGACGTGCCTCTGTACTACCCGTACCCTTACTCTTGTCTGGTTTCCTTGCTTTGCTCTATGGCTAAACCAGAGTTTTCCAACTGACTTTCTTAAGGCTGAGCTTGGCGATTTCCAGACTGTTCTGAGGATGTCTGGGTGATGCCTTACGCCTGCTCACTCGGACCTACAAACCACGCTGTCTCCCTTACAAGACAGCCACGCAACCGACCCATCGCTGCACCCCTACTCACGGCCTCTGCAGGACAGATACAGTCCAAGATGCTTAACTGACACCAGTGAGATTCGCTGTGGTAGTGCCAATGTAGTTTTGATCATGCCACGCTTTTAGATCAAAGGACTTTTGTCATAACAAAAGGGCAGGGAAAGTGGGATGGAAAGGTTTCATCTTTTTTTTTTTTTTTTTAAATCAACTCAAATAATGCAAAGTATTCCACATAACAAAACATCTGGAAAGAGTTCCTATGGGTATCTTGCAACCCTTGCAAGCATCTTCCTGATTCCCCAGGAAAGATAGCTCTAATTAAAGCTAACCAGGGCAAGCTGTGATTTACCACCACGCCTCCATCCTGGGTCGAGGCACCAACACATAACCAGCTGAGAAATCACTGCTGAACAGCTCAGAACTCACACTCCCTGCCTCAGGATGCACCGTGGGGGCCAGGATCTTTTCCACAGTCCTGCTACTGTTACAAGCACATGGACAGAAACATAAAAAATCAAATACAAGGCACATCGGACTCGCTTGCTCAGTGCAAGTACTACAGGCTTCCAGCGTTTGAAAGTCACCACCAATGTTGGTGATCAACGCATTGAACAGCAATGCTGAATTTCCAGTTCTGCTCTGGCAGGACAGGTAAGAAGTAGAGCAAGTGGGGGAACAAAAGTGTTAAGACATTGAGGATGGGCAATGGGAGCAACAAGAGTGAATTAGAAGGGCTCACTGCCTTTTTGCAGAAGAATTACAGATGCTAGATAGACTGCATATGTGACAACCAAGCACAGTCATAATAATGTCATTGCAACCTGATTTGAAAATGGACAATAAGACAGGAAAATACTCGGCTAAATAATATGAAGGAAATAAAAGGTAAATTGTTTTGTGGAGTCTTTCATATATTAAAATTTCTAAAGGGAACTAGATGGAAACCCTATGTCTGAGACACTGTTATCCTCCAGTAGAAATGCACAGCAAATAAAACACTCAAAACCAAATTTCAGTGGTAGAAGAATACACTACATGGAATGACCTTTCTGTTTTTCAAGCCCTTGAGCTTTTTCAGTTCCTGACAATGCACCACAGCATCTCAGGGGAGTGTTGCAAGGCTTTGGAGAGACGGCATAACTCTCCTGGCTCCCAGAGCTCTTTCTCCCTGCAATGTTGCAGAATACAATTCCACCTCCAAGTTTCCTTAGAGCAGCACAGGAGCTTTCTGCATTTTCCTTCTCCATCCTCTCACATGTTATTGCTTCTTCAGTGATGCTGACTCAACTGTTTTTGCACTAAACTAATTTTGTGAAATCTTCTGGGTTACATAAAAACTCCCCCACCCACTTCCCCCCCTCCTTTTTTTTTTTTTTTTTTGTGGTCTGATGAATCAGTAATTGGACAGGGTAATAAACTGTGGTGTATGTGGGGGGAGGAAGGGACAGTGGTGGCTGAAGACAACAGAAAATGAGAAACTCCAACCTGCTTTATCATCATGTTGCCACTGTAAAATTGTGTTTTTCTTTGAAGTGCATCCTCCTCTGGGTAAAACAGATGAGCAAAATGTAGTAATTTTGGTTTTGAGCATCCTGAGAATGCTGATGGCACAAGGAAAGGCTGTGGGCACCTGCCAGATGATGAAACACTGGGTAGAACTGAGACACCTCCTTAAGCTGCTCAACACTGCAGAGATACTCCTGCCTGCTTTAGTGAGCTTACTCCAGCTACCTCAACAACAAAGAAAATCATTAAAATAAAGGAGTTTTAAATGCAGTCAGTCCATTAGTTTCAGTTTCAGAACACACAGCTCTTACTGCATCAAAATTTGGCATGGTGAAAAGGTGGTGGCACAGCTGCTATGCTAGAAGTGAATCCTAGGAATGATTCTGCTATTTACAGAATATCTACTCTAGAGAGTGACAGAAGTGAGTAAGGTGGGATAATCAACCGATATGGTACAATGCTATACACTGAAGCAGGCAGGGACAGAACGCTTAATGCAGTGTTCGCATTACCTACGCCATGTATTTGTATAATAAGACACATGATGTTATGTTATGAAAGATGACAGGGCTATGTGCTGTATGATGACTGAAAAAAAGGACAATCCTGAGTTTGCAAGAGGAGAACAGAAAAATGGCTGGATACAGGTAGTTGTGGGGAACAGAAGGAAAAAGGACCTCTAGTCAGCTGGACAGGCTGCAGGCTTTGCAAACCTTTGTACATTTAATTTTGCTTTTCGTTCTTTTTACAACAAAAGATTTTTTTTTAAAGATGAGACTTAAGGAGGATTAATAAAATATCCCAGTAATGGGTACAGCAGAATCAGCAGAACACAACCACATCTAACTCAATTAGGTCAATTAGACCTGCTCTATAAAATTCTGTTTAAAGCTACAGAAATTGTTCTGCTTTTTCACTCGTGTACTAGCTGATCACTACCAAAGACAGGATATTAATCTAGAGAGACCTTTGGTCTTTCCTGGTATGGTCATTCTCGTTTGTACATTCTCAGAAATGCATAAATTAAGGACACTAAAACATGTCTTTCTCATACTGAAGATTAACTACAGGTTTTTTTGTTTGTTTGTTTTGTTTTGTTTTGTTTTTTGTAACAGTTTTTATCTACTACCTTTAAATAAGCCTGGAAAGAAAAGTATTAATTTTCTTCACTGCTCTGAT
>JAVJGJ010000014.1:7650424-7675131 GCA_035590215.1 Microhierax caerulescens | reverse complement strand
AATGCATAAATTAAGGACACTAAAACATGTCTTTCTCATACTGAAGATTAACTACAGGTTTTTTTGTTTGTTTGTTTGTTTCGTTTTGTTTTGGTTTGGGTTTTTTTTTTTGTAACAGTTTTTATCTACTACCTTTAAATAAGCCTGGAAAGAAAAGTATTAATTTTCTTCACTGCTCTGATGCCTTGGCTCATTACAATATTCCCTAAGGAAAGCCCCAGGGCCTTTCCGTATTCAGTGTCCAACATCATTCCTTCATAAAGGCCTTTGACCAGGCTGCAGAGTGAATGGAAAAAGAAGTTAAATGTCCACATTTTCTGAATGAGCTGCTGGCAAAAACAGTTGTTAGGTTCATAACTGGTTATCACAAGTAATTAACTTAATGAACTATTATCCGGTTGAAAGGAACTACTGTCAACAGATACCTTCTGCACACCATGCTGGTACTTACTAGGTGGGAATACAGGTCCCATCTGAGGTGACAATTTCTGTTGCTGTGTCGTGTGGAGCTGAGGCTCCAAGTTAGACACCCTCTCTTCATTCTACCTCATTTGAAAATAAATCAAGTAAAATATATATAGAAAATTATTAAGCCACTTTTCCTTTTGAAGTCTTTGTTAAATGACTGCCACCCATTCTGTGTTGTCCTTCTCACAAACATCCTCTTTCCTGGTTTGAAGTATTCCTCAGCTGTTTTCTGCTTCTGTACCATGTTCGAATGCTTCACTGTGTTTGTTTTTAACCTTTTCACTAATGCACCAAATGTCTTGCTTGTTGGGATGAATATTGTATAAACTAAAATCCCCTCACCATTTACCTTCTCATATCTCTCATGTCCAGGCACTTCACCCTTTCCCCTCTACATGTATATAATGTGTTGATTTTGTACATGATCCAGAGATTATCGTATTTCCAACATCACCACCCAGTCAACCTGCTACTACTTAGACAAAATTGTCCCATTCAGCAAAATCTCCACTTTGTGAATAATTATTTTCAATTAAACAAAATGTAGTCTCTAAGTAGCATTGTACTTTGAAGTTACTCTGCACTTTGCACCACTGAGTTTTTCTCTTTCCCTTTCTTATTTATTATTCAGGTGATTGCAAGCTGAAGATTTTGCATGTTTCTCACAAGTTGCTAGCCAAGATCACAGCTGGGACACTGATAAATCTCTCTGACGTTTCAAGACATTTCTTCTGATTTTAAAAAATATACCTAATCGGTCTCTTTTCTTAGATTTGTAAGACTAAACTCTGCTTAGTTGTGGAGTTGAATAACCTTTTGCCATTCTTGTTCTTACTGATTCTGCTTGGATTCTAATTTTCTTCTGTTTTTACACATACAAAAAACGATCATTGGGTTCTACTATTCATTCTTTTTATTAAGTATTACAGGAAAAAACAGTTCAGTGCGGTGTTCCTCCCTGGATCTAAACAAATTATCATTACCATTTCTGGAAGCTTTTGGAGTTTGTTGGGGGTTTTCTACATCTTTAGTTTTTAAGCAAATTTACTTTCATTTTTCAAATTTATTTTTCTCTTCCATGTTGTTAAATTTATTCTGTCACGCTTCCAGGATCAATTTCCATCTACCTCAGATTAATTTATTTACATTTAAGTCTTTACTCCTACTGCAAAGGCTATATGCTGTATTGCTGCTGTAGACGAGTTGTATAATTCTGGAGAATTTGCTTAATCATGAAACAACTATTTAGTTCATTTCCACCCCCACTACTTTCAAACATTCATCAAAATAGCACCTTTTTCCAAAACGTGCCCTGCTGGACTATAGGAACTGTGCCCTGGAAAGGCATAAAACCACTCCTCAATTGATCTCTGGGAATCATGATCTTTGGTCATAACTGTGCATTACATTCCTGAAAAAAAACCCAACAGATTTTGAAGTATTTATTACAAAATTTCAGCTGCCTTTGTTCTAGCTATGTTGAATCTCCCTTTCCTCTTCTAGCATGTGCTTTTTCCTGACAGGTTCCTCTTCTGTTTGTAGCAGGGATATTGAGGGGCAGTTGTATTATGACCCAGAGCACATACCAAAGCACAAGGGACAAACACGGGGACAACATCTCCTTTGCTCTTACCTCTGTCTTTGGAAATGTGCTCACTTGATAGAACCCAAACTTGAGAACTTCTTTCAGGGGCTTCAGTGCACATTGGAGGTAAGTTGTTGGTTTTTTGTTTGGTTGTTTTTTTTCCTAGTAATGCAGCTGTTACTTACTAATTTATGATGCCATTTGTTTTCACTCTGATGTATGCGTTGTTAAAAGTACAATATGCATTTCTTAATAGATTTAGGAGGGGTATTTTTCTTCTTAAAATGTCTACTGAGACTTACACTCCCACATATTGCTTAGAATAAGAAATTGCCTCTTAAACTCCTCTTTTCAGCAGCTATCCAAAATTTCAAGAGCATACACAATCAATAGTAGCATTCAGAATAGATAAGACGCCAACCATAAACAACATGACTATGACAAAAAATATTTGCTTGCTCATCTAAATATTTTGGCCATGCACTCCCCTCATATTGTACAGCATCGGTTTTAGTCAGGTTCAAGAGACAGCACAGAAACTATGAGTAAAAGCAACTAAAGACAAAGATGTCAAGCAAAAGTTAATCAAGTCATAGTACCATGAACAAAATAAAAATAAATCAGGAAAATACAGCACAGAAAGTAGCATTTTATAGACAAAGAACAGTTCATGCTCTGCTGAAAGCCTAGTTATATCAAGACCTTTGAAAGCCAGTATGGAAAAAATATTTCTAACTGTAAATTGCAATATGGTAAGAAAATAATTTCCTAGTCTACTTATTTTGTATCAGGACATTTACTTTAAATTACTGATGGAATTACGCAAGTACATTTCTGATCTCATGTATTTCATAATTTTAATTCCTTCAGTTCATTGGGCATATCAAGAAAGGCAAAGAAATGTACAGTGATACAGAAGTAAATCAAGGCATTTTTTGAGACTTTGATCAAAATATTACTGAATGCCTTCACTGCCCAGATAATTTTCTGAATTCACGTGGACTGGAAAAGTAGCACGAAAAAACCTTTTGTAATGTAGGAATTGAGGTAAAAATAACATATTGTTGCTAAAATTAGGTCTTGAAGAGCTATGTCTTGTGAGCATTTTGTACAATTAGCAAATTAATAGATTATTAAGCCCAATGGAAACCTTTATTAAAAGACTTTAAAATACCTTCATGAAGCTTAGCAAAAACCATATGTGGCTCTTCAGTTTCTAATGCAAATGGAAACATTGCTTGTGTACAGAAAATGGCTGCCAGATCATTATTGTTTCTTTTTTAATGAAATAGAATAACTCTGAAAAAGTTGACGACAGCTGTCCAGTTCTCTTTCAACCTGCTTATCTGCTGGACTCTGACTAAACATAATTCTTCTGCAATCCTCTACGATGTCTTCAAACATCGTTACAACCTTACTCCCTTTGCTCCTCACACCCTAAGCTAACCTTACATACACCGACCTCAACAGAAGATGTTACCTTGCCAGCGGGGCATGCAAGTTCCAGGAACTATAAATGTGTCAGGAGAGAACTGGAAAGAGTCTTCTAGCAGAAAAACTACTAACAGACCCAGTGGCCTCTGCATACTGACCAAAACTGAAACAGAACACCACAAGACAAGCATGCAGGTATGGCCTTCTGCTGCCCTCTTTTTATATGCCTGTCCCACACTGAAGATGACAGCTACAAACCTACAGATCCCGTACACTGCTGCAGAAGTGAAGAGAGAAGGATCCATGCCCCACTCTTGAAATAAAGCTCACACATAAGACAAACACTACTTGTATTAAGGGGATCTTCTCATGCTCCCTACATTGACACGTGCTTCCTGCATTTTAAAACCAGCAAAGAAAATTATACAACTCTTCCCCAAAAACCTCTTCCATGCTTTTCTCTAATTTTTTGGCTCCTTGTCTTGACTGGTACATGGGATCGGCACCCTGGGGTCCTTCTCTGTCAAGAAGAATCTTTATTCCATTCAACTAAATAAAAGAAGTATGCACACATGCACAGGAAGCATGTGACACAACATCTGCCAGCTGTGACCTTGTGCAACCTTCATAAGATTTGTCTTCTATGTTTTGTTTTCCATTTGTATTATTTTTCATTTCACCCTTCTTGACAGAAGACATCTCTATTTAAAAACTATAGTCATTATCAATAATACAATACCTTTGAAACATTTCAAAGGTAGTTATGTTTTCCTTGCACATAAACAATATTAAACTCCTCTGTTGCAACTCAGTGTTCTTCAGTACGCTGTTACTATGCTTTTTTACTCTGTATGGACAGGCACTTAATGCAAGGTGATTTTGCTTCGGTTTGAAACATCCCATATCGATCGTGACCACAAGGCAGCTCTGTACGCAAGCCATAGCACTCTCTCCCCATTAATTCCTTAATTCCTTCTTCTAACCGAGCTCCTATGCTATGATATCAACCAATGTTTAGCCTAGTTAGAAAGGTTTCCTGGAAATCCCCCAACCCATCTATGCAGGTTTTCACAATGCCAGCAGAGGAGAGTTGGCACCCACTAGCCCAAGTGCAAAACCGCAACAAAAATCTTTTGTGTCTCCGCTGGAAAACAAGAAACCTTCCCAACAGCATCGCGTGCTGTTTTCCAGTTATCACTGCTGATCATAAGGCTCCGCAAGTTTTCAGAGGAGACAGCTGGATTGGGAACTGGCCCCCTTGGGGGCTTAGTAATGAGTTGTAATGTCTTTTGCTCCTAAATTGCTTCTGCTGATTTAAAGTTTTATTATCATCTTGACAGTAGAGTTAACAGGCCCACCTCCAGCCCACCATCATCACTTGCCTCTGTTTCTGCAGTGTCACGGAGACGGGTGAGTCAGTGAAACATCCCTGTCTTAGGGATCCTTTGCCGTGGCAATCGCTCTGGCTGCCAAAATAGCAGGTAGCTCCATCCCATCATTACACCTTGCTGCTGTGATGCTCCCGCTCTCTGCAGCAGAAGAGCTGTCTTTTGGACTTGGACTGGTCAGCTGCTCCCTATGGGGCAGGGTAACCCCCCCTGCTGATATTAGCTGAGCACTCGTATAGGTTGGTTACATGAGCTGCAGATTGATTGCATAAATCACACGCGGACTTTTAAAAGCCGAATCACGCTGTTAACATTCAGAATTCATTAAAAATAATAATAATAATTTGCATTTGATAAAATTATTTGCAGAATAAACCCCCTCCCTGCTCACACCAATTTTCTGGTTCCTTCCAGAAAATACATCCCAAATACATCCCAATACAAATACATCCCAAGATAACACCTAACAAAGCGTCTCTGCAGGCAGCCAGCACGACCCCCCTGACAACGGCTTATTCCCCCAAGAGTCAGCTCACAAGTGATGTGATTTACCACACTTCTAGATGTAACTCCCGAGCTGGCTTCTTGGGGCTGGACAACACTTGAAAACCTGCTCTCAAGTGAGTAAAGGGGTGAATTGACCCCGTTGCGGAGGGGAGGAGCGGTGACCTACTTCTGGTGATCTTGAAGGCTGGGGGGGGGGGTGGCAGGAGGGCAGGCACCCCTGCTCCCTCTGTCCCACAGCCACACTGCTGCTGAAAAGATAAATACTTTCATCATGCAGTTACGGCTCCAAAAATTGATTTGATTATGACATTGTGCCTTGCCAGGAGAGTGCAACCTACCCAGGGCTAATCCATAGAGAGGAAAAGTCTGCGAGTTTTGAAAAAGCACAAGAATATTCAGAAGATTTAGCTAGCTGAGCAGAAATGAAGTCTTGGTTGTTGATGAGAAAAGTCTGACTCCTCTCAGAAAGAGAATCAAACTGTATATCCCCTCTCCAAAATAATTCCTGCATTTGTGAGAGCCTCAGAAGAATGAAAGAAGCATCAGTTGGGGCTGCCAAATGAGATGCAGCACTGCTGCACTACAGAGCCACAGCCACAGCAAAGAGGGAACTGAATGACATCCAGAAGAAGCCGGGAGTGCAGTCATTAAAAAGTGCCATGAAACCGGATTTGAACCCTTACTCATTTGCCACCTTCTTCTCCTTATTATCTCTTACGTTCTCCGCGCTGTAAAAGGCAACAAATAAGCAGTGCTCAGTTTCTGTGCTGAAGGCAGACTTGTGGCCCACAGCAGAAGAAAGCCCACGCTGGAAAAACAGTGACAAGTGCCACTTGGGAGACACATCGTGTCAACACATGTGACAGATGCCTATCAGCAGGACTCCAAGCTGAGTCTCAGCTACAAATGTCAGACCAGAAAAATTCTGAGGGAGGGCTGAAGACAATACCATCTTCTAACAGACATCGGTTTGCACTGTTTGCACCTGCTAATAAGCTCATAGGAGTGAACGAACGTGCCCCCCAGCACATGCCATGTGGATCATACAGTTTGAACACGGGGCATATGCTCAGTTGCGATGCAATGTCAACTGAAGTCATCCTTATCATAAATAATACTTATTTTAAAGAGCTATTCATTTTCTAAATGCATAGCAGGTGCAACAAGCTGTGATTCATCAAAGCCAGACCATGCTGTTGCCTGTTGCCCTGGCTTTGCTCATCTTTCCTTCGTCACTGGCACGTACTGAAGTGCGAGGCTGCGAGATCACAGGGGCTGCAAAAGGCTCTGCAGTGTTTGTTTATACTGCACTAAGCCAAATTTTGGTTCAACGGGCAACACCGTATTTCAACCACGCCGTTAAACAGCTCGAGTGGTACGCAGGCAAAACACTTCGGAAGCTTGGTCAGCACTGGAGAGGTAGCAAGCTCCACGTGGAGGAGGTGTGAAGAGTAAGTTGCAGTGTCTGTTACATTCAAATTCAGCTTGAATTAAATTAGCTTTTAGAAGACCTTTCAGTCTGTCTAGTCAGAAATAAAACTAATGTCATTCTTTATGTCAGGGAGAAAAGCCAGTCCCAGGCTGGGGCCACAGACCTTGGGCACAAATTGATGAGAGCCGGAGCGGATAGTGCAGCCCGTCCACCCTTCTGCCAGAGCAGCACTGCTTTGGATGACTGGCTCCCAAGCTGATGTGTCCAAAAGAGATTCAGGTTTGCATAGCATTAGGAAGCCCTTTGGAAACAGATGTGGTCTGTTGGGACACATCAGAAGAGTCAATAGACAGAGAAGGAGAAAGAAGTTAAACTATAAGACAGCTGGTGAATTACAAACATATGGGAAAGGACTGTGCCAAAGCAGAAGAACCAAAAAGAAGTTGAAGCCGGTATTTTTGGATGAGAGGCAGAGAGAACAGAGCAGAAGAGAGGTGAGGCAGGTCTGTGGCTGAGTGGGTACCAAGGCACCAAGGTTACATACACCAGACGTATACCCTGAGCCTAGGCGTGCAGAGATAATATGCATATAAATTATGATGCCTTGGTCAAAGAGCTCTCCATTCGCCCCCAGTGCTACGCACACTCTTTCTCAGTGGATTGGAGAGAGCAGGAGCTGCTGAGCTCTGCCCCATCTGTATTATTGTTATACACAGTGCCAGGGTGGAGAGGTTTGCAGAGCCATCAAGAAGATGCTCTTGTTCTTAAGAAAAAAATTAAATTTTGGAGGTAAAATACTCTCGAATTGGAACTGAAACTGAACTAAAAAAAAAACAAAACCAAACCCCAAACCAAAAAAAACCCAAATCTTTTCTTTTTCCACTGTCAGGCTTGATCCTGAAACTGCTGAAGCCACTTGAATTTGATGGTCTGCAGGAACAGATTACTCTGACTAGAAAGAAATAGTATGGGAATAAGGGAGCTGGGAGCCATAAACTCTGACTCCCATATGTAAAAGCAATATTCTAATTTCCAGTTGCCATACTGAGTTTTCAAAAAGCCAGTGCTGCGGCAACTAACATTTTCTAATAAAGCCTACTGCACTGAAAAGCTATCAACCAGTTTCTACTTTCTCATTAGAAGTAATAATAAAAAGGCAAAAGAGTCCTCTTAGAGTACTGTGGGGAAAACAAATAAATTAAGAGTAATGGAGAATTTGAACTAGTTAGATGTAAGGATACAGACAATAAACAGAATCAATACGTCAAGGAAGATATCTGAAAGCATAACACAAGATTGCTAATTTAACACAGAAAATTGTAAAAGATCGCTAGAGAGAAACTAGCTCTTGCATAGACTACAGTATGAAATAGAGGTAGTGATTTGAAATGAAGAAATATAATTATGCACGGATAAAGCACCTTCCATAAAAGTTTTGGTCAGGTAGTCACCAATGGGTTTAAATGACTAAAATGAGTCCCAACACAAGAAGCATAAAATAGAATATTTTTGAAGTAATGACAGGAAGTGTAAAATGGAACCTGCACAGAATTACAATATACGAGATGCAGCAGTACAGGCCACAGAACAAGCAAATTAATTTAATGTTGAACTAAAACTTTTGAATACCCAGGCTGCAGTTATACCTGAGCAAGACTCCTCAAGGCTGCTGCAGTCCTCTGATGTGTCTCTTATCTGGGCTGTGCTCAGAACTGGACCAAAGAGATTTCAAATCAGTGCTGTCAAATTCTTGGCGTTTCTGTCATTTTCTTGGGATTCCACTCTCAATTAAAAAGAGAAGAATCAAGCCTAATTTAAAAATACAGAATTAACACAGCTTTATGTCAAGGATAAGCAGAGAAAACCTGTAGTATTTATAAAAGGTCCAGTAGAGAACTCAAAGATGACTTATTCCTGAGGGAAAAATCCTCCAGATTTAAATAAAAGATAGGCTTAACCCAAGAGAATAAGCACTATACTGAAGGCATACTATAAATCCATCCTTCTACAAATCAGTATAAAATCAGGATACAATATAAAATAAAAGGAAATGAAAACTGGAGAGGGAAGAGGAAGAAAATAAAGACAAGACCATTCACATGGCACCTAGAAGTAAAGTTATTTTAATATACGATACTGATCTCGTCTTGATAAGCAGTAATAAATTGCTTTTCGAAGTAATCTGCAAACTAATACAGGGTGGAAAAATCAAGTTTATAAACAGAATGTCAATTCAAGTATGCTCTGACATTTAAATTGTTTTATAAAATTATGAAACGAAAGCTGGTAAGTGAATAGAAATGTTCACTCACAAGCAAGTAAACATCTGCTGTAACATCCACAACCCAAACATTAGCAAATGTTGGTAAAAGCATGAGAAACAGACAGCCAATTAGTCAGCTTCTAGTCAATAAGTAAAATTATTGTTCTGTACTCTTCACTTATTTTGGCTAAAAGGAATCACACTGGGAAAATTAATTGGATTTTGTAAAGCACCAGTGTCTCAAAAAGATCAAAGTGTTCTTTAGAATAAAGTTCTTTTTTAGGTCATAGTTTTGTGACTACTTCTTAAATGTGAAGCACTCTAAGAAGCAATTGTTTTAAAAGAACAATAGGTCACTGGTGGAACAGAAACTCAAAAATGGCAAAAACAAATTAGTGACAGTGTGGGACAGAAAGAAAACAGAGACAAAACAAATGGATGTGAGATAAAAATAACCATAGAAAGCAGCTTTATGTCCAAGCCTGGGGTTTTGGGATTGTTTGTTTTTAAGGGTGGGTTTTTTCCATTAGGTATATATTGATTTAAATCTCAAGTTTAGAACTGGAATCACAAACAATGCTATTATTCTATTGTTGGGAAAAGATTATAGCCAGAGCAAGTCACACAAACTCAGCTAAAGAGTCCAACTGCCACCACTAAGATGACTTGTGCAAGTCCACGTTTATAGGAAAGGGTTCTATGGCTACAGGTACCCTAGATACTGGGCCAGGGACTATTTTCTGGCTTTTAGATCAGCAGATGCATGTCCATAAGGTTACAATACCCTGACTATGCTTGAAATGCTGAAATGTTGAAATGCCATGTGGTTTGAGCTAATGCTTAAACTGGCCAACATTTGTTTGCAAAGGTATCTCTTCATCCAAGCAGAAAACCGCACCAGGAACCATGATATCAATTTAAGACTTGTGACATCTCTACGTACTTTGTTAGCACAGATGTAATTAGCCCTGCCGTCATACAGAATTGCATCTATACCGTGTTACTGCCAAAAAGTCTAAGAACTGCCACAGAGAAAATGCACTTTCATTGCTTAAGGCATATAAGGAGCTGACTTTTTATTTGAGGCCTCACTCTCAAATTTACAATTGTGTCTTACTGCAACACGACAAGGAAGTGCTCTGCTTGCCACGACTGCGTTGAAGCAATCAGTCAGGGTGTTAGGGCAAGCAAGCGCTGGAGCTCCTGCCCGTGGTCATCTAGGGCCTGATCCTGCAAGGAGCTGAGAGCCTGTTGGCACTTGGGCTCACAGCCCGAGTGCTTAAATTCAGGACTTAAACTCACGGCTGCTCATCTCTAGGTAATCCTTCTGGCTGTAAATGGGTCAGAGCTTTGCTTAAGAAATGGAGTTCTGGGTAGGGGTCTGGAAGTAGCGGTTGACAGAATTAAGCACGTATCTGCAGCTAACAAAAGCCACCCCATTTATACTCTCTCCCCTAGGAGACAGATTAATTAGACTCAAAAAAGACTCTTTTCTGGAGTGTGAAAACCAGTAGAAAAGATCCTCATTTAATGCTAATTGTATTAATTGTCAAAATGACATACATTGCTCTGTCTCTACTTTGTCGTAATTAATGCTGATTTCAAAACAACTTGCTTCTCCCTTGATCGTATATGTTGGTTTCAAAATTCACCCAAGCAGACACATATTATGTGTACGCACACACAGAGTCAGTGGAAGTTCCACAAGAGGAAAAAAGACCATGTCTGCAGCTTCCATTCCCTGTCTCGGAAATTCCTTGCAACGAAGAGAGAGAGGAAAAAAAAAAAAGTATTTTTAAGGTTAGGTAACAAATTCTTTTGAGTTCCTCTCTAAAGCTTAAGGTGGTATTTGTCAGATTCATGAAGCTGCTCAGAGACACGAGCTATGGGTTGTCCCGCGAAGGCTGACCATTGTGACAATACCCCTATATGAGCTGTGATATACGGGGAACACTTGGGCAGAAGACAAACTGCCACCAACTCCTTCTGACCAAAAGATTCTACCATAAGGCTGTGAAATCAAATGCTCTAATGAAAAAGTAATGAGCTGTGTTCTTTAACGAGAGGTTTCTCATAGGGCCCAGAGGATTTGGTGTTTATAATGCAGACCTGTAACCATTTCTCAGAGACAGCTGTTCCTACTTCACTTATTCTTGCTGCACAGAGCAAGATGCAGGCTGGAGACAAGACACAGAGCGGGGTAGCCCTTTTGCACTAACCAACGTAATAAGTAATTAACTGACAACAACCAAGTGTGATGGGTTTGAAGAAACTTACTGAGAAATCTGAGCAGCATTAAGAAAGCCCATACTTCGGTTGACACATATGGCCATCATTACGGATGAAGTTATACCATCTCCTAGCATGTCAGATGGAATTTTATCTTTTCAGCAGCACTTTCAGTTGTCAAAACAAACTGTAGGAAAGGTTTTCCTTTTGCTAAGCTTCCAAAGTAATTTCTGTGGAGTGACTGAAAATTTCTGTCCATCTCTTTTGAGTTTCATCTCAGTTAAATGTCTCAGCTAATCAAAGTAAAATTTGAAGGGTAAAATATAAAAGGCTATAATCATCTGAAACATGCTAAGTTGAAAATCTTTGTGCTTTGGAATAGTAAAATCAAGAAGATCCTCAAGGAAAAGGAGCCTGCTGGTGCAACTGAAGGATTCATAATAAAAGCATTTACTGCATTATTTTCAAACAAGACCTAAATGAAATAATTTGTATCTCTATTTTTGTTTCTTGTTCTTGTATCCATGATCATACCACATTTTTTCATTTGCTTTTCATTACCATCCTATTGTTAGAAGCTACATTTTAATTAAATTATTTGGACAAGTTAATTGAAATATAGTACACATAATAGATAAAGCAATTTTATACACAGTTTTTATACAAATACTTTGAAATATGGGAAGCAATACTTTTGTATTCTCTTATCTGGCTTCTGTTGATTGTTACTGCTGTACGCTTAATACGATAAGTAAAAATATCAGGTTTGAGCTTTACTCTATATTGATCATTGTGCATTAAAAATTCACTGTCAGTAGAGAAGTGAGTGTGAATGTATTTAACAAGGTATAAATAATGTTAGATTATTTAATAGGAAAAGGTAGATTTAATTTCACTTATTAAAAGCCTAAACAATAATTGCATATTACGTAATAATATTTTTTATTTATTTATTGCAATTTTATATTCATCTTTTAAAGCACCTTCCTGTGACCAAAAGCATGACAAGCCATCAATCACAACAGAAGAATGGAGAGTTCCTTGCAGTCTCATGGTATATCCCCAGACTGCAGCTTGCAGAAGCAACCTGTACATCAGCTCTCTACAATGATGAGATGTAAGGTTGGAGTTAATGCCAACAGTGACACTAGAACGGGGTTTTATCAGGTTAACGTAGCTCATGTTCGCATTTGTTGACTCATTTTAAAATTGTTCTCTTCACTGTTGTTATGAAATTCAGATATGAGCCATGACTGTAAAATGTTTATATGCTGCAATGAAAACCTTTACAATTTTGATTTGAAAGATCCAATATATTCACAGCATAAAAAGAACGATCAAAGAGTTTAGAGGAAGAAGCCAGTAAAAAGCAGACAGGGGATCAGAACGGGGAAGGAGCTATGTGGTGTGCGTGTGCACCCGTGTGTTTCATGTTTAGTCACATAACACTTCTCCTGTGCCCATGGGCACTGTGGAAGACTGTCATTGTGAAGTTTTGGAAGAGTTTACTCGGTGATATTTTTTGTACACACTTCCACCGTGTCACATTTTGTCACATTTCTCAGCATATGACTTTCCTGCAGCCTTGAAATCCTCTGTTGCTCTGTGGCCTCAACAAAACCACCCGCATCCCTCTAGTCCATTGCACGAGAACAGCACCGGCGTGCGGGTGGTCAGCTCCAGCTCCTTCTCCCTGGTGCACCAGACCTCTGCCCCAACACTAATAATAATTACAATTAAGGTTTAGACACACCTCTGGATACTTCATGTGGGATGGTTCAACCTGGAGAAGGTTCTGGGGAGACCTCATAGCAGCTGCCAGTGTCTAAAGGGGCCGACAAGGATGCTGGAGAGGGGCTTCTTACAAGGGCAGGTAGTGACAGGACAAGGGGGAATGGCTTTAAACGGAAAGAAGGGAGATTTGGACTGGATGTAAGGAAGAAATTTCTTTATGATGAAGGTGGTGAGACACTGGAACAGGTTGCCCAGAGAAGTTGTGGATGCCCCATCCCTGGAGGTGTTGGATGGATCTTTTGAGCAACCTCATCTAGGGAAAGGTGTCCCTGCCCATGGCAGGGAGGGTTGGACTAGATGATCTTTAAAGGTCTTTTGCAACCCAAAACTTTCTATGAGTATCTGGAGGACCTCCCTACCTATACCTGGCCCGTGACACTGGGTGTCTGATACCGACCTGTCACACATTCAGACAGGTCCCTCATACTTTCTTTCAGGGGTCCCCTAACACTCAGAAGGAACAATTTGGGAATACCATACACTATTTTCATTGTTCTTCAAATCCTTATCCTTTAACTGTGCTACCTGCAGGAAAACCTGATGCAGCTGGGCTCCTACCCTGCCGTGTTGGCCAATATTCCCTCGCTGCTTTCTTTGAATACTTGGCAGTCTTTACCTATTTAGTGCTTTTTGTCAACTGTCAGACACATCCAGCTCTTCATACCCTGTGTTTTTACAATGCCTTACTGCTGTCTGTATGGGCCTTCTAGGGCCTACAGGAGTCCAAATGCTACAGGCCGAATTAAAAAAAAATACTGTCACATAAATGAGAGGTACATAAGCCCCAGCAACCTTTATCACAGACAAGAAGCAGCAAATCTCCCCAGTCAGTAAGAATACAAAGAATACTCTAGAAATTCATCTCACTATTTAATATCTAAATTTCTTACATAAAAGGCAATTGAGGACTTCTTGAATAGCATTATATAATAATTCCCAGACAAAAACTGCATTAAGATAAAGTTACAATTCAAAATACATATCAATAATTTAAGGTAAAATACATTACAGGGATATATATTTAGCCCCAAGCAAGAATCACAAACCTAGGAAGTTTACAGATTTGGTTATAGTGAAAAGAAACCCAAGGGTGTTTAAGAGTTGGAAATGTGAAAACAGCTGCCTCAGAACAGAGAAATAGTTTGGCCAGTATGAAAAAGGAGGCAGCATGACTTTGGCATCAGACCTATTGAAAACATCGTTTCCAGTTTCTAAAGAGGAAAACTCTTCACGGAATTCTTTGAAGGAAAATATTAGATGGCAACTTCTATTGAAGAAGGCACTCAGAAAAATCTGACTTCAAGTATTGAATAATTTAAGAGACCTATTAATAAAACTGTTTTATAAATATGTTTACTTATGAATTCTCAAAAAAACTGTTTATAAAGTAAGTTATGTCACTTTGAGTAACACATTGCAGTCTTGATATACAAAGGACATGAAATACCAGGTTTGGGCATTAAAACTCAACTCACTATAGGACCATTAGTTGAGTTTCCAGACTTTGTTCATTTTTGCCTGGAAAACACATGGACTATACTATCGTGTAAGCCAAGGGATTTAGGACCCCAAGTCACATCAAATAAGAAGACTTAGGGTACCTAAGTCTTCCTGAAGTCACGCAGGGATTTTTGAAAATTGCACACAATTAACTGAATGCATGAACGTGATGAAAACTCTTAAAATAAAGAATTAAGTCTTATACTTAATGCAAAATTCCTGTCCCAAAAATACATTGCTAACCATGACGCTCACAACCATTACTTATGCCCAAACACAAAATCAGCTCACTCACGGCAGTACATACTAAAGCTTGAGTAATAGCCTGCTTCCCCAGCAGATTTCAAAGGACTTTACAAATGAAAATTGACTTGATATGACAATTGTTGGACATGCACAGCTTCCACCGAAGTCACAAAATGCATCTTAGGGTTAAGCCATAGTCAGAGAGCCTGGTTTTGCACATTACTCACTAAAACTCTCCCTGGCTTCAAGACCCAGTGAACTCAGCAGGGACGCTTTGGTGAATGGGAAGTGCTGAACAGGGCTCTCATGGAATTTCACAACTTTCTTATTATCATGCTCCATTACCCCTTGCTACCTCACGCCTCATTTTACAAGCAAGACCATGTATAAAGGACCAAAGCAGTCTGCAATACCATCAACAGTAGAAGAACCTAGAGGAAATAAGCAATAAAAAACCCCAAATCAAAACCTTGACAAGCAATGCAAATGTAAGTGGTAGAGTTAAGAAGAACCCACGATGCCTGGTTGTCAATCTTATGCTTTAACCTCGAGGTCAAGAAGCCCTCTTCTGCTGGCATTGCCACAACAGACCATGAACTGAGAGTGAAAATCTGTGGGGAAACAAGGAAAATATGAGAAAGCACCTCTTTGGGCTTGGGAAAAAAAAACAAACCAAAAACCAACCAGAAAACCCCTCAAAGAACTCTTCTTTCTGATAATCACATTGCAAGACTGGAGATCAGTGTCTTACACACAAAGCCAGTTCAAGACTCCTTTGATGCACAAGAGAAAGGGATCTTTTCTGCCCCAGGGATGAAAGGCCAGGACACGTAAGCCAGGAGAAGGAGGGGTGTACAAAGAAGGGGCAGAGCTGGGATGGAGAGGAAAGGGGGAGCCCCAGAGAGCCAGGCTCACCCCTCCTGCCAACGAGACGAGGGACACTTGGAGGCAGCAGCCTCATGGCTTTCCAAGGCTCTGGCAGGAGCAAAACAGGCAGAGAGGTTTCACAACCCTTTCCTTCTGCAGCCCCAGCCCACTGCCCGCTCTTTCCATGCTTTAACCCCGCCTCGTTTATGTGGTCCAGTGTAAAATTTGTCATTGGTGTCAGTGTTTCACTAGGGTAACTTTACAAGTGGTTATGCTGTTATTTCCCCTGGAAATAGGAATAGAAAAATGGAACATTGCATTCTTTCCTAGGCAGAGTTTGAAATCTTGACTATTAAACAATCTAAATCCTATTTTCTTTCTGAATAAATTTTCCTAATGGTTTAATTTTTAGCACCATCCACCACTTACTTGGTGCTAGCCATTAATTATTTGGAAGGCTTATAGCCTCCTTTGAGCTCATATTTGGTTTTCCAGTCGTTATATTTTTAATTTCACAGGCAGAATTTTAATACATTGCCTAATACAGCCATAAGTCACTTAATGTGTTAGAAAGCAGATTGCTCAGTAATTGCCATTTTATTTACTGTACTGATGCAAGCAATTTAAATATGATTGAGTTTTCAAACTTAGAAACAATGTAAAGCCACTTAGGAGAGAATGCAGTGTAAACAGCAATCAGCAGTCATTGTTTTCACCTGCTTTAGAATTAATGTTTAAAAGGAAAAATACCAGGACAACTTTATGAACCACTTGTAACTCAATGGCTGCTGTTAAGGTCTCAGTATCAATGCTCATCTCACCTCATTGTCTTGGAAATTTAGAAATGCTAAAAGGGACAACACACCCTCCCTTGGATGTGGTAAGAGGAGCTGAGAAACACTGTGCTATTTTTCAGTCCCTCTTGGCTAAGCCAGAAATATATTGAGAGATTTCAAAGGCAAAATCTATCCTAACTAGAAGACCAGATATTCCTGGTAGAATGTCGCAGGGAATCTACCTAAGTGACAGTGCAATACTCTAATTTCTTCACAGAAGTTAAAACTCTATTGTAAGACTCAAAGTAATTACACCAGTGGTAAATACTGAATCTTCTGGCAGATGTTATCAGTCTTTTATCATTAGACCCATCTTAACAGACAGCACAGCATCACGTCTGGACCTTTACTCACACAGAAGTGTCAACCATTCTGTTCCTGCTTTTGGACCCAGATCTGGACAGCCTAAAGCTTCCCTGTGCCTAGCCTTTCCTCTTGTGTGTCCTGGCATCTTCAAAGAGATAATATTACACATAATAATCACTTGGTGTATTGGCAGGCACATTGGCTTTAAGCCACCTGAATCTGGGCTTCCAGCATGATGCCCCAGTGCAGTGAATGTTACACGACTTCCAGGGCAGAAAGGCGCTACCAGCAGTTTTCACTCTGGGACGGACTTAGTAACACCAACAAAGCTACTGCCTCTATTTCCTTTTGTTTACAAAGGAGTATATACATACATATAAATACATGTATCACCTGTTTATTTTATCTTTAAATGATACTTTTTTTATTACCTTACAGTCAAGCCTAACACTTGTAATACTGTTTACTTTCTACGCACCCTCGGATTTTTCCATGCCTCTCTAAGACACCTTCAGGCTCATTTTGAAACATCACAGAAAGATCTTTCCAAGAGCAGGATGTCTGGAAACGAATTACAACTTAAAAAAGTTACATAAACTTAACACAAAGTCATCTTGTTTCATGATGGCAGTAACCTGTACCTCTTTTTCAGAAGTGCCAGTTTACCAGAACTGGTTTCTTTCCCTTACTCCTCCTACAATGGTAATATTTTTGGCCCTCAACCAAAAATATTCTCATTTGGAAAATAGTTATGTTGTGCTCCTACACTTTT
Organism: Microhierax caerulescens; assembly: GCA_035590215.1. Taxonomy (NCBI): domain Eukaryota; kingdom Metazoa; phylum Chordata; class Aves; order Falconiformes; family Falconidae; genus Microhierax; species Microhierax caerulescens. The sequence continues at coordinate 7,657,504 of JAVJGJ010000014.1, read as the reverse complement.
ACTCTACTCCCAAGGCCAAGAAGTGAGGCATCTTAAGAGCTCCTGTCCACGGGATACCCTGGGAGAAGTGACCAGAAACCGAGGAGCAGCAAGTGTGGAGATGAGGTACCCAAACTGTCTAAATCATAAGATAACACAAAAGTACTTCAAAATGGAAATAATATGGACTTTTTCTGAATTCCTGTGATTTTGAAGTGTGATGTTTCATTTGACAGAGGAAAATTTCCATAGAAACCAGCTGGAATTGTGAAAAAGTCCATTTAGTAAGACTCCATAGATTTCCATTATCAAATGATTTAAACGAAAAACAGATGATCACACTTCTAATTGCTTTGAAAACAGCTTGGAGGTGAAACCCAGGCTCTGGCCAGCCCACCCCCTATCCACAGGCTAGACTGCAGTTCCTTTAGCCCAGAACCAATGATGCTTCATTCCCAGTACTTCAAAGTCATTTCATATAGCCACTTACAAGACATAACTGTTGTCATTTTATCTCTTTTATTTGAAATTATTTATGGTGAATTCACAAACAAGACAGAATAAGGCAGATGCTCAAGATACTCAGCATTTCCCTTTGCAGCAGTTGTTTCCATCATGCTGCAGATACTTCTCCCCTATTTGGGCTACTTGATAATAATGCTAAACGTATAAAGTTTGTAATGACATTAACTTATGAATTCTTTATTCCAATGCAGGTTGACTCCTAACGTTGAAACTTTCTGTACAATAGCTAGCACTATATTGCTCTCTAAACTTTCAAAACACCATTCCTGGCTAATCTATAATATACTTTTCTGATCCTTACGCATGGCTGCATTGGTTAACAAAATAATCAGAAGAGAGTTATGCAAAGTCGAAGAGACAATCGCTACATGCTGACTGTCAGAACTCCAGTGTTCTCTTTCCCAACACTATCACCCCTTTCTTACACTTTGCTTTTGAATTTTTGTAACCACAGGCTACATAGTTTCACGTTTTTGCAACCGGAGAATGATAAAAATGTGAACTCTCTCGGTGGTAAATATTGAGACAGGCTTACAAACCGCTGGGAAGGATAACTAGCAACCCATCATAAAACAGACACCTACCTTACAGTGAGCTGTCTTCCTTTTTAAAGAGGCTGGATTGCTAAGATAGATGCAAATTTCAGAGCATCTAGCAGAGATGCAGGACATAGAATTGCAGGAAAAGGTAATGCAGCTACATTACTCTTGGGACACAAGCTAGAGCATCTATCTGTGTGTTATCCCCCAGGCCATGTAGGCAGACCACCCTTACCCAGACATCACTTTGATGATTTATATCAGAGCCTGCTAAAATGGTTTAGGTGGTGGGGATCTCCAGCCAAAATTTTGCACAAACTCACACATATATGTGTAAAACAGCACAGATTTAAAAGAAAATTGAAAAATATGGACACAGATGTACACAAAAAACCTTACACCCAGCTGTACAACAAACCTTCAGCTCGCTTCCCAAATGAAATCACAGAAAACTCGAGTATCAGAGCTCTTGCAGCTCCCTCCTCTGTCCCCGTTTCACGCTCAGTCCCCGTGGCCATGTGGCTGTCTCTGCAAGTCAGGGCATAGCCAGCAAAATCCTTACTGAGGGCGACTTTGCAGACCCATTTTCGTATAAATTTTGTTTCCATTGGTGCCCAGAGTGGTGCAAAAGCAAATGAAGAAAATCAGTTCTTGGCACCCAGTGTCCTCCCCCACGGGCGTCCATGCTTGGCATGAGAGGGAAGGGAGACTCGGGCATGGCACTGCAAATGCATGAGGGCTCTGTGATGTGTGTATACATGGAAACTGGTTACGTGTCCCTGTTACCACAGAACAATAAAGAATGTTTTTAGCAAGTTTTTTAAAGTCCTGGTGGGGATGGACCCCGCCACCCACAAGGCAAGACCTGCCCTGATCTATATTGTGTAGTTTATCACCGCAGAAAGAAAACCTCAAATGCTGGGTAGCAAGATTTGAAAAGCGGCTGATCAGTTTGACATTTCTGCATAATTCTGAGCTGTTGTCTGTAAACAATTTAAAAGCAAACATGCAATATGTTACGTGCTAAAACTAGTAATGATTACTTGGGTTAATCTCACATTTCCCTTGCAAACTGCAAAGGGAATTAGAAAGTCACTAGAAAGTACTTCAAGATGTCTAATAACAAACTCTCCAGAACAGGTGACTAATGCCAGACTTCCATGTTTAAGGTACAAAATACGAATAAAATGAACTTAAAGAGAAATGCAGCAGTGCAGCAGATCAGGATATTTCTATTTCAGAGTTTAACTTTGAGCACCTGGCTTAGAAAATATTAACTATATCTTTGAAACCACCTTCAACCCTGAAACCAGGGGAAAAAAATACTTATGTTCAATAGATATTAGAGCTTCTAAAAGAAGATGGATCCTCAGGTTAAAATATATGGGAATTTTTACTTTCTACATAAATGATGTTATATCTTTAAAGGCTTCTTTGCACTGAACGATGGTTAATATTAATTTTAAAGGATTATTCCATTTACTTCAGCTTTCACTTAAGTCTCTAATGAAGCCATTATATGGTAACCCATATAGGCGAGAGAGGATAAAATCAAAGCTAGTATATATCTTCAGTGCACTCATCTATCACGTAAAATGTTTTTGTACTCAAAATTACTATTAAGCAGAAGGTTTTTTTGAGGCTGACATGACATATGAAATTCTTTCAATGATTCTGGAGTTAATGAGGTATTTTCAGTGAGTCTGTAGTTAAGTTAGGACTGACAGTGAAGTCAAAATCTGATTCTGGTTTCTTTTCAACTGCCAGGTTAAGACCCAAGAAAAAGAAAGTAATGTAAGAAAGAATGATGTAGATCAACATCATGGAAAAAAAATTATTGCAGAAGCAGCTCAGTAGTAAAGATTTTCAGAAGCATTGAACTGACTCGCTGAAAAACAGTTTTATCTCAGGCACAGCTCAGTGTGCGATCTGATACTGTGTAACTTCTTACTTATCCATCACATGCACTTAGGGTCTAAGAATGTGTGGCATATGACAGCTGTGAAGAAATCTACTGCAGGCATCCCATGGGGATCTTAAAATCTGGCCCTGTGGATCCCAAGTTCCAGTTTCCAACGGCTGCGTGTGTGTGTGTGACAGTGTGCATAACAGTGCACCCAGCAGTATTCCTGTTCTTCATAATGACATGGCCACCTACCTACCCATTAAGTATACCCCAAATCAATATTTATGCTTTCACTAAATATCCCCTTTATTGCCACTCTCAGCAAGTGGAGATTGAAGTTAGGAAGGCATACAAACCAACACAGGGTATAAAAAAAAAACCAAAACCAAAAACCAAACCAACCATGAAACCCAATCAAAAACCAAATAGGGTAACTATTCACTGTTGTAAGTGAAGTCCTTTAAAAAGGTTTTTAAACTTTTTAAACATGAAGTGCAATGCTCAGGAACACCAGAGAGTACATCTTCCCTTTACCTCTTTGTCCCTTTCTGTTTAAATAGTGCATGCTTCATTATTTATTTCTTAGGAGCTGCCATCACTCTTACCTATAGGTAATAAATTCAAACCAACCAATCAATTTACCCAAAATTCAAGTTACAAGTAAATAATTATCTTTAAAACTCCTATCTACCCTTGAATCTCTTAATTTGGTTGGTTTTCTACTGGAATCACAACTTTACGTTGTCTGAGATTTTTCCCACTTTTTCCTCCCTCCATCAAAACAATGACTGTACTAACTTGCTTCAGGAATTATTCCTGAGAACAGATGCTGTCTAACTAAAGGCATAGAGCTCAGATTTTATTTCTGGCTTTGTTAGGAGCTCACCTGGTGAGCTGGGGAAAGCACCTTCACCTACCTGCCCAGCACATCCCTAGTAGCACCTCCCCAGGGACACCAGAAGAGGCTAATTCACCTGGCCTTAGCTGGTCCACCCAGCCTCCGCTAGCCACCCAAGTTCCCTCTACAGCCAGTGGGAAGAGACTCATCTCATCCAAAAAAAGGCTGAACGAGCTCAGCGAGGATTAATGTCTCTCCACTGAGAGACCCTGGGCAACCAGCTTAGGCAACAGCCTCTTTCATAGTAAAAAAAAAACCCAAAAAACAAAACAAAACAACACAACTTTTTTTTTTTATTTAGTTTGTATTTGCTTAGCTCTGTAATAAAACTGAAAGAAAATCCCTGTACGTGTCAAGAACTATAAACTTTAAAAATATGAATTGGGAAAGGCTGTCCCTAACACTTGCATTGACCTCTCTGTGAATTCTGTGCTGACAGCAGCCACAGCACCGGGCCAAGAAAATCCCCCATATGCTGTCACCTCCTGTGATATTTAGCAACGCTACTGTAACAGCTGTCACTTTATGTCAGGCTTGCTGTCCTTCCTCAGCATGACATCTCCAGGAGCAGCCTATATTCCCCACATCCTTTGGGAAACCTTTATTCCTTCGCATCATGGATCTTGAGTCTCTCCTGTAGTTGCTCTTTTGCCTTTGTTGATGTTTTGCAAGCAGAGAAAATGACACCAGAACTTCACTCTTCAATTTGTCTCCTTCTAACTAAACACTGAAGCAAATGCACCTTGACTTTACAGGAGAGATTTGAAAGCCATACTTCTTTTCTTGTTTTCCTTTTTTTTTTTTTTTTTTTTTATTCTTTTTTAACAGCTTCAACAGCAGTTCTTGCTTGCTCAGTATTTTTACATAAACTACTGCAGATAAAGCTTAAATTTTTAGTATTCATATTCTCTGGGGACATAAGCTGAACACACAAGGATTGCACAGTATTTCAGTATTAGTTTAAGCTGAACGTATTGTGAAATTTCATCCAGTTCATGGACTGTTCTGTATTTTTAATTGTGTCTCTATATAAAGTACTTCACCTGAAGGCAGAGGAAGCCTGGTTTCTAGTGAGCTTCTGAACACCATTAAAATAAAACATGTTAAACTGTTTCGATAAAAAAAAAATATTTTTCTGAAAAGTCTTCTGTACCTTTGATAGACTCGATCACACAGGACCAGTTTTACAGTACCATAAGAGCCTCTAAATTTGAAGTTGTGTAAGTTATCATGCAGACTAGGAAAAACAGTAGCAACAAAATTGAACAAACTTATACTAACTGTAAGTAAAAAAGGAAGAAAAACCCTGATACTGAAGGTAACTAAAAAGCAACACAACATAGAAACAAACTGTATCTTTGTGAAGTACAAAAATCAGTAAGAAAGAAAAGCAAGCACCTTTGAAAGTAAATGGCTGGAAATATATATGAGCTTCTGGAATCATACGATGTATGAAATGATATCAGTATGAAAGAATTAAAATAGTAAAAGTTTTGGCAAAATTTATTGCTTAAAATGTAAAAAAGAAAGTAAACACAACAGGTCTTTAGCATGTAATGCATTTTTTTTCCCAGATGTAAAGCACAATTAGAAATTGAGAAGAGAAAGAGAAGAAAGAAACACTGAAATGGTTTCAGAAATAATGTCAAGATTTTCCTCCGTTCTAAAGCAAATTATCCCTGGGCTGCTCCCTGCTAATTCAGCAGCACACACCCAACTGCAGCTCCCCATTCCTTCTGCTATGGTGAGACTCAAACACATGGGTGTGAATGTCCCTCTATTGCCAGAGATATAAACCCAGCATACTAATTAAAAGGAGAAACTATTCCTGTGGTACTAGTGCACTTACAAATCTGTTTTTCCTATTACAGCACTACTAAAGGAATAATACACAAATCCATACATGTCTTTTCCATTGTTAGAAGGTCTTGTTTTCTGAAAAAGCTGTCATGAAAGGGCAAAGCCACAAGTGAAACTTATTTTAGAAAAGGGGAAAGAATTTGTAGCCCATACTTAACAGTTAAACTAGCAGCTGCAAACGTAACAGCTGTTGCAAAAGACAATCAACTCTCTATTTGTATTCCCAATGAGACTTACGCATGATTACCTTAACAAAGCAGTCAAAAGAGGAAATTACTAACCTGTAATTAATAAATTGCTAAAGAAACACAATTAGTAAGCTTCAGCATGAGGATTTAACAGATATACCTTTTCCTTTGTATATATAATATAATTAATTAAGCAGAGAAGGCAGTATATGAGCAACAAAAATACTAAACAGGACCTGCACTATAACTGAAGGTCAAAGAAAAAATTACAGAAAAAAACCAACACATAACTTCATGTTACCACGTTTAAAATGAAAAGAAGACAAGACAGTTTTAAAAGAAAACAATGATTTTCCTGCACAATTTCCTACAGCTGACACTGACAACTTCATAGAAGAATACACCATTTAAGGAAGTTTAAAGTCTGTTGATAGAAACAAGATCTTAAATATAGTGAATGATAGAGTAAGTACTTAAACTGAAACGTTTATGAAAATGGGAACTGAGAAAGCCCAAGAGTCTGTAAGGAAACAGCAAATAGTCTAACAGACTAGGATGACTACATGAAACACAAATGAATCTGTAAAAAAAAAAAAAAAAAAATCTATCAGAGCCATAACTTGTTTTATGCATGGAGAGTGCTGGCTATTTTAGATAAGGGAAAAAAAAATCTGCTTTTTATAAAATATTCAATACTGGATAAATTACTGTAACTATAATAACGAGTAACTCAACTGGGAACGTGATCTTTAAATTTAACAGAGGGATTAAAATATAACCTTTTGTGACTTAGGAGAACCCTATGAAGGTTTGACTTTAAAAGAACATTCGTAATCTCTGGTGTTTCTTCAACTGCGGCACCTGAAGAGCCCCAGAAATACTTGTCCATGCTGGGGCAGTGCCCAGTGACACAGGCAGAGTCACTTAGGGACCAGAACTAATTTGCAGTGGAGCGGAAGTCGTGGAGAGGACAGCTCAGGCAAACAGAAAGGAAATGCTGTGATAAGAGAAAATAATTTGACAGTGGATCAGGAGGTTTTTTTTTTTAAACTGTCCTTTTCATTGTAAATATGGATTTGGCTTTGTTTTTCTTTTCTTTCTTTTTTTTTTTTCCTTTGTTTTTTTTTAATAAAACTAAAGCTACTGTGAAGTTTGCAATGAAACTATAAAGGTGAAGACTTTGCT
>JAVJGJ010000014.1:7596618-7650324 GCA_035590215.1 Microhierax caerulescens | reverse complement strand
ATATGGATTTGGCTTTGTTTTTCTTTTCTTTCTTTTTTTTTTTTCCTTTCTTTTTTTTTACTCAAACTAAAGCTACTGTGAAGTTTGCAATGAAACTATAAAGGTGAAGACTTTGCTCCAACAATGTCAAAGTAAAAGCAGTATATTCTAAATAGTGCGCAGCAAGCAGAAGCACAAAAGCTATACTGAAGGCAAGGCTCTTACATGAGCAGACAAGCGGGGTGCTACCTTGCCCACAGCTGCATTTGTCCTACGGGTACTAAAGTCACATTTACTAGATCAAAAGAAAGAAAACCAACAAATACCAACCTCAACACATAACCACCTACATTAACTGCTGACATAACCTGGAGCACTGAAGGATTAGTTGAAGTGCCAGAGTTTTAGCTTTGCGCCCACAAATATCATTCGGCATGATTTAGTGCATGACATGAAATTGTGTATTGCAGCCACACAGTGCTGTTAAACACCTTAATTTCTACAGAAATCTGTGCAACAAAGAAGCAATTTGTCACTTGGTAAACTTCTGCACTTCTATTGAGGCAAAACATATTATTAGAAGCCAGAGGACTAATTTTGACAACATCATCTGCAGCCTGGCTAACCCTTCTTCAATGAGCACTTCATGGACAAGCGAGGGAGGCATAGGTCTGACACTGAATCAGCTAGAGAAAACAATTTACTTTTCTGTAACTTAGTAAAAAAACTTTATCAGCAAATAAGGAAACAGTAGAGTTGGAGATGCCACTGTAAAAAAAGGGAAAAAAAAAAAAAAAAAGAAAAGAAAAAAAAGTAGCCTCTGTTTTTTGCTGTCTGAATGAGACTGCAGTCCTTGTCTCCTACACAGGAGAACTTTGGTGCATTATTAACTACTATCAATAAATTAGGATCTGAAATAAAAACTCTGGTTTTGGAACAACGCATCTTATCTGGTGGTGTTAAGTTAAAAAAAAAAATTACTCTAATATAGGAAAAACAAAAATACTACCATAATACTACCATAATGTCAAGGTTTCTCATATTACTCCTTCCTTCTTAATTTTCCTAACTTAAAAAAATGCAGCAAACTTCTCAGTGCAATTCACCCACTAAACTTCAGCAGGACAATCTATGAAACATACCTCTAAACTATTTTTAGCTTTTATTCATCTTCACAGTGGTGATATCTTCCAGCTGAGGACAAGGAGAGGAGTTTTCAACCCCATCTGGCCAGTAGGACATATTCAGTGCTTGTTGTGTTCTTTTTTCCCTAAGCTGTTGACCACTGTTGGAAACAGGATCCTCAGCAAATGGACCTTTGGTCCATTTTGGTCCACTTTGATCCAGCTTGGCCATTCCAAGATTATTTTATACGCTTTAATACACTGGCATGAAATGCAACCTTAATATCTTGCATTCTTTGGCAATTGGATACAGTGGCTTCCAGATGAAAGCCACCTGCTGCAATGCAACTTTATCCAAGTAATTAAGCTACGTTGATTTTCAACAGCTGGGAAAAGCGGCCTTTAAGATGAGTATTCACATTTCAAAGTATAGAAGTGACCTCAACAAAGATGAATAAATACAATTATTTATTCTTCCCATATATTTTGCTTCATTTCCACAGCATCTGGAAAGGTTAAACATCTCAATCAGGAATATATGTGACTGTTGTACCAAAACAAGAGACGAGAGTTTGTACAGGGAATGAGAAGGGGGAAAAGAGCTAAAAAGTATCCACAACTGTTAGGGTCAGACCTGTGAAAGTAATCCCTGGATTTTCGCTCTGATACTTTTAAGAAAAAAAGCAGATCTCATGCATTAGTAGGTCAGGCGAACGTGTAAGACAAGGAGTACACCTCTGTGAAAGTGGATGCTGCTTATGGACGTTAGGTCTGTCACAGTGCACGGCGCGAGCCTCCCAGATGCAGAAGCAACAGAAGTAACACGGGAATTCAGTACCACAGCTGCCATGAGATGCTTCTAACTGGAGGTGCGGCTCTCCAACCATTTCCTTAGCTCATGCCTGCAAAGACACTGCCTACCACAGCACCTCTCCGCCTGATGCTCTTCCTCCAACTGCCACTCAGCTACTCCCCGCACAGCAGGCACCGAGCAAGCAGCTAATGCTCAAAAAGTGATCAAGCAGAAATTCTCTCGCTTTTATCAACTTTTTGACCTCCTCCTCCTCATCAGCTGGTCTAATCAATCTCTAATCGACGAATGTTTTCCCTATATGCAAAGCTGGTAAGAAAGCAATTGAATAGGCCGGCTTGAAAGATGTAAAGCACATGAAACTTCTGGGTGGTGTAACAGTGTCGTAGGTGCTGTTGTGAGGGAATAGCTGCAGAGGCACTGCAATGCAGCACAAGGCAGTCCGCAGACCACTGGCACCGAATGCTTTGCAAAAACCTTAGGGCGACGTTCTACCCTTCCATGCTGCTGCAGGGGGAAGGGACGTCGGCGCCTGGGACCAGAATGTGCGATAAAGTTTTGCAGCAGCTTCATTAGGAGCACAGTATTCTGTCTACCCCTGCTCCCAAGCTGTGCCCTTCAGGACAAATTGTCACTGTTTCAACCAAAGCTCACTTTCCTTCGAACATGTATTTCAGTTTCATTGACAAAATGTTTTTTTTCTTAACTCCTTCCACACTGGGCTTTAATTTACAACTGTGATTAAACTCAAAATACGCCCAGCATAAAAACCTGGAAGTGTAAAAAGTCTTTCCCTATGTGGTATATATTCCCACTTTATTTTCCAATTAATTGTTTAATAGGAACACAGTCTTCCACCCCAAGACTGTTTCCCAGGCCCAGGTTTTTATTTTGCAGGAGAGAAGGGCCCCCTCACTAACTCCCTATTTTTGCAATGTTTTAAAAGAGATCTGAGAGCTGCTAAGCTATGAAGAGAGTTAAAATGTTTCCAAGAGCATTAAAAATTGGAAAGCAAAGCTAAATATAAGTAACCGGTTCCTCTTCTAAGGTTGTTCTAAGTAGGTTTTGGTCCTTAAATTCCCTGAAATTTCATTTCAGCCATGTGCAGAAGATGCGAGCTGCAGAAGAACACAAAAAGTCATCTTTCTGAAGCCTGCAGGACGGCTAGCGTACTTGGAGTAAGTGCATAAACCTCCACATGAACTACATCCACAATGTGTTAGAGATCATGATGCTCAATATTACATGACGTCTATTTACAGAATACATGCACAGATAAGACAGAGTACACAGCTTATTTTCAGTTTTTAAAATACCAGTCAGGAATGACTCCAACAGCCCAGAGGTGGCTGCTGTTCCTAAGGGTACGAACATACGCTCTCACTGTTGAGCTCTGATTTTTCAAACTGTGATCTGTTTTCGTCTTGCTCCTACTAATCTTTCCGTAGGTTTGTTCACAGAATTTGCATTTCTTGTTTGGATTTTCATACCTTTTTTTTTCTCTCTTTTATTTCTCAGAGAGATGAAGGAAATAAAGATGGTGAATGTACATGAGGAAAACAGGGACTGAGGAGGAGAAGAGCTGAGGAGCTGTTCTCCATTCCTCGTACTATCTCCTGCATTTCCATTCACCTCCCTCTCAAGAAATCACTACTTGTATCTTCCATTCTCCCTTTGTTCACTGTATCTGTGCTCTTTTACAGAATTTTCTGTTTCCAAGACCACTTTCATCTAAGGGACAGGCAGTGTGGTTCAGATAAGCACCATCACCAACCACAAGTCTGACAGCATTCAAAACAATTTTGTGATGCTATTCTGTTTTATCTGAGCTAGTCTCTGCATTTGGTTACCCCAGACAGGATGAGAAAACAAAGTGCCATAATATTATGAAGAAAAGCTATTCAAATTGATAGCAAGCACTAGATTTTTTTGCAGGAGTTGCCACTCTCATGAGATTTGCTGCCAAGTGTGTACACATAAACATGAGCGGAGTTCATACACGGCTTAGACGAACTTCTGACTTTGAAACAAGGAAAGGGAAATTTAAAATTTGAAAGCTGTTTCTATAGTATTCACCTCATGTTCATCCCACAGCAATGTATATTATTTAATTTTTGAGACATTGCCAAGATAAGCGTGTTGTAAGCATTTTCTTTACAGCACAATCTAAATTATTGGAACATAAGGTTTTTCTACTAACAATTTTAATTGCTAATCATCAGCTGGCTTATAGTATTGACTAGTACTAACATCATTATCCCTTAATACCCGAAATACCAATAGCTAAAGGTTTCATTGAATGTTTTATTTCGCAACAACATCTAAAGGCTTAATAATCTGGAAAAGATTTTTAAAAAGGTACCGGTTAACCTTTGCAGTGGCTGTTCTTGGATCTCCCCCCAAAAAAACTGAAGTTGTAGTAACAACAACTCAAAGCTTCCAGTATGGAAATGGAAAAATCCACCTACAAACCTTTGCTTATGTACTTTACTAGTTTTGGAAGCATTCTGAAGTGAGGACCCCTTGAGGGAAGCACACACGTACAGATTTAAGATGGTATCTTATGACTACATTCCAATAGATGGTAAATAAATGTTTCTATTATATATAATATAAACTTAAATAAATAAGTAAAAGGTAAATAAGGTATAAATTATAGAGAAGGGACAAGAAGGATTCTGCAGGGTCTTCAGAATAAAAGAAATGTTTGTGCCAATACAGTGCGTTTGTCTTTCTGTGTGACCTGTAAATCCTTAAATAATTCTCTGTGAAGGTTATTTAAACAAATGTCTTAAAACTGTTTCATCTTTCTTTGTTACTGGGAATTTTTTAACAAAGAAATACTTCATTTCACATCTGTATTTACACAGTTTGCAGCAACCAGCATTTCAGACTAAAATGAAATACTTCAGCAGTAAGACAGCACAGGCTGGACAGCTACTAAATGCTCTCACTGCTCTAAATGATTCAATCATTTCCTAAAAAACGTCTAAATTTCAGACCCTGTTCTTCACCAGCTTCACTCTTTTCAGTATGTTTTGAACCCTTTGGGTGCAACAGGAATCTGGCTGTGCTTCACCGACAAGAAGTCACGCGGCTGTGACTAGGCTGCCCTCAACAGGGTTTTCAGTGAATGGAGCAGCGTTACAGGAAAAATGGAATAAATATGCAATACAATCCGTGATGGATTTCATCAGCATCATTTGATTTGCATGTTCACCAAAACTGAATTTGACAGAGTACACAGCTGGTAAAATGTAGGGGGAAAGTCTGTCAACTGAAAGTTCAATTATAACAGGAAAAATCCATCAAGCGATGTATTTTTTTTGCGTATTAACAATGGTAGAATGACTGTGAAATGCCAGTGATCGCTACAAGTGCTCAGACACCACGGTGATAATTGCAGTATAAAATCACCAGACAGCAAACAGGACTGCCGGAACTAATGTGAATGTGGTTTTCTTCAGAATCCACTGCAGATAGCTATCTGTAATGGAGTTGCTTTTCAATACTTTTCCTTTGAAAAAACTTTATTACTTTTGAATGTTTATATTAATGTGCCATTGATTTAACTAGACACTTGCAATTCCATTTCCTCTCACCTGCCCATTTCTTAGTGCAGCCTAATTTATTCTGTTTGGTGACTTCAGTGCAGATAAACCAAGAAATGGATGCATAACAGATCTGAAGAATAATTGCAAGTTTAACTAAAATACCAGCTGTTTTTCTCTTTGTGTGCTAGCATCAGGATCCAGAGAAACAAAAGAAGGTACCACGTGTGATAAATTCTGGCAGTACTAATTCATCCCTGCTGCATCTCTGGAAAAACTGACCAGCTGAACCTGTTACTAGAGCTGTTTTCTTTCACCTGAGACCTACATGTGTGCTAGGCTGGGCACAATCAGGCAGAATCAACAACTTGTGTTGACAGGTCATAGCTAGAAACATTTACTGAAAACTGATAAAATGGTGCCAGCAAGTCTTCACAGACGTCTGCAGCCACTGAGCTCACCTGGGAAGAGTTTCATGGTAACATAAATTACCTATCAGAACGTAATATTCCTTTCATGAATTGAGAGCCTCAGGTAGTCATTTGGGTCATAGCTCACGGGCAATGAGAAGTTCTGCCACTTAACCCTGGACTCCTAAAGTCGATCAAAGTATCTTCTTCCCACTGAAACTAGCTTAAATTCCAGAAAGCTAAATATTAGACACCAAAAGCTGGATGGGATACATCCCACCTTACATGTCCTGCATTTTGCTGAATTTCCTGTTGATGCTTTTATTTAGAAAGCTGTCATTTTCTCCAGTAGAGTACTTGTAATATGGTCTAATTGCCCTGGAGTTACAAGGACACCATCCAAAAGTGGGATATGGGAATATGGGAATGGGATAATGGGAAGCCCTATGCATTTGGCAGGAAGCATTTATCTTTGTTTGATTTTGATCTGACTGTCCGAAGCAACTTCAGATCCTCCTGGTGTTTCTGTTTATTCTTATCTTTTGCACTATCTGTGTCCAGTAGCAGAATAGAAACGAATGTAAAATGAGCAATAATGAAAATAATATGATTACCTAAGTGTTGATTACTGCCTTATTATATGCCCATTTAAAGATAGTTCTTACAGTTGCATAAAATACTTCTAAAAGCACAGTCTGTAACAGAAATACAGCCATTTTCTTGGGACAGAATTGCCACTCAAATTTTCATTCCAGATGACTTCTGACGATAGCTGGGAAAAGCACTATCTACAGCAGCCTCATCCTGTTCAATGGGTGGCTTTAAAGTACTTATCTTTTACCATATGTCTTTAAGTTTATTATTTTGCTTACCCTCCGGCTGGTATTGTGCTATGATTGTTACCGTCTGCCCTGCTCCTTTTAGCGCAGCTGCAGCCTGCTCATGGGTAGCACCTCGGAGATCAATACCATTCACCTACAGAAGGAATGCAAACAACAACAGATCTGAGTAGTTTAACATTAGATAGAAAGACAGAGGCGTGTTCTTTTAAAATACCTGATGAATGTAAAGGTCAGGTTGCCCAGCAGCAAAAGTGAAAGTACAAAACCCAAAAAGGCTGAGGATGTTACCTGCGACTGGCCATGAGGATGTGCACACCATAGTTTGCCTATGCTCATCCATGCATATTCTCTGGCCACTACTTTTTGGGGGTTCCTGTTCTAGTGAGTTTACATTTTTGGTCATCTCTTCATCGATCGCTATTATTTAATATATAAGGTTCAAAAGATAAATTGTTTTCTGGTGCTTGAAGGTCAGTGTAGAATATTGCAAGCAAGGAAACTGCTCCTTCAGCCAATCTCCGTGAGGCCAGTCTATAGCATCAGGGAAAGCTGGAGATACATAGAGCGTCTCTAATGAAAACCGCTGGCTGGACAACTTCCAGAGCAGAACCCCCATCTACTGCTTTCTTTTCATGCAGCCCTTCCTCCTATTGTCTAGAAAAAAATTCGTGCCTTGCACCTGACAGCAATGGAGTTGCTATCTGATACAGCTTCACCACCTCTGCCTGTTTGACATTCACAGACATTTCCTCTTTATATTTTTTGGCTGCCTAAGCAGTGGATCTAGAGCAGAGTAGAACAAAGTAGGGAATCCACCCTTAAAACTCAGGGGCAGTTTCAGAACCCTTCTGATTTGCATTTGTGATGTTAAATGCTTGGTCAGCAGCACTCCAAGGAAGAGACAGAATTCATATATAGAATTATTAACTGCTCCAGCAACTTGGACGTTGCTTTCCAGTGGGAGTGTTACTGTCTGGCTATACTGAAGTGTGAGAGATTTCTTATTTCTTTATAATTTATCTGTCTTTCCTCTTCACCTCTACGCCTTTCCAGTTCATAATGTTTCAGTGAGGAACAGGAAACTTTCAAAATGGGAACAACCTCAGCAGGACAGAAATCCATTTCTGATTGCTCAATAAAAGAAAAGAAAAAAGAAAGGAAATAAAGGGCAGGGGGAAGAAAGTGAACAATGCCATAGATTTCACAGGCAAACAGCCTAAACACAAGCCCCAAATTCTCAGCCATAGCAACCATTTGTGTTTATTTTTATCAAGTACTATCACAAGATGGCTAAGCACATACTGAAAATAAGGATTTCATTTTATTTAAATGTTAGCAGCTTTTAAGGTTTACAAAAATAAATTTGATTCCATAGAACTTTACAAATAACAGCTATTGAAACTGTTATGAATACATTTATTTAGAACACTTACATCTAGAAACTGGCTCATCTTTAGATAATTTTAGAGAATGTGATATTTTGGGGAACATGTTTAGCTATTTAACACGCTTTATGAGAACAGGTATGTATGGATCCCCATGCTGTTACAATCATACAGACAACCTGAAGCTAAGCTGTGACAATAATTCAGTGTTCTGGTACCACCATATATTAGTGTCTTTGTCTCATATATTTCAAAGCGTTACATGCTGATAGATACACTCAGATAACTTGTACAATATTTCTGTCATCCGAACTGCACAAAGTTTGTGTTGTTTTTAAAATTTCTATCTAGACTGTGCAAAGGGAAGTGAGTATCTTTATTTAGAAGTAATGCTCTAATGCTTCTGAAAAGAAGTTCTGAAATGAACTTGATAATTTGTCTAACACAAGAGTTCTCAGTCGTCCCGTTTTCCTGTTTGAAAAGGATGGCTGTAAAAATGGCTGGTAAAAGCGTTCCAGGAAAATGAGCCAAAGGTTCATACACTTTCGTCAAGGTTGTGTACCATAAACCTCAAATTTGGTGGATGGCAAGACTAATATAGACACCTGGAAAAAAACTTGCTTAAATTCAGTCTAGGAATGTAGTATCTTAGAAGGCAATAAGTAAGTGCATTCTAGAATAACAAAGGAGAGCTTTCAAGGCCATAAAATCTAATCTATGTTAATTCACAAAACTGATCATAACGAAAGAGGAATATGATAGCGGTTAGGACTTAGTTTGCAACATCTGCGGAGAATACAAGCTTCCTGAAAGGAGCACGACTTAGGCTACTGCTGTGGAAGGAAGACTTGTTCCGCCCTACCTTTACTCAGCTATGGCATTATGAGACTTGATGCTGCAATGCCGTGAGCACAATGCAATTACTCATTAACTCAGCACTGCAGTCGCAGCTTTGGTACTGTGGAAGTCTGAGCCAAATCTTTAAGTTTAGGCAGCACAGTGCCTGTACCATGCCATAAAGAAAACTTCAGCCTTGATTCAGTGTCTCCGAAGAAGACAACTTTGAAGCCAAATCACCTTTAATTTAATAGAGAACTGGACTGTTTCCTATGTGGTTTTCCCTCTCATAACTGAAGTCCTTGAGAAAGTCCTGAGAAAGAAGCAATAGGATGAACTGAAGAAAAGTTTAAAGGAACATTCCTGAGTTCCTGAGCTGGGGAGATGGATGTGGATGATGTCACCTGGTCATTATTAGAATGTCTGAGGTGGGGGGAAAAAACCCTCAGTATTTTTGTTTAGGCTTAAGCTTGAAGACTGTAGACTTCAGGAGAACACAAGCCTCTCTTAAGCAATACAGCAAAACATTGTGGTGGTCTGTAAGAGCTGCGTTAACAGAACATGAAGCTTTAAAAACCAGTAACAATTCATAAAAATCTATAAATAAGAGGATGTATGAAAGGATAAAGAAACCACAAGTTTATTCTGAAAAACAATCGTTCTATTTATTTGTGATCTAAGATCCTAATAATGCATCAAAAATATAAGACGGGAATTCCACCAAAGTTAAGTTAACTTTTTTGACTCTTCCACAGAGCGACACGAAGCCGCTGAAATGGCAGTTGACTTCTTTCTGCCCTTTGCATGCTCATTCTGGAAGAAATGATTGCCTAAGTTGCAAACACAACACACCATAGTGAGTGAATTTCTCTGAAATTAAGTTCACTATTCTGCTAGGATATAGGCAGGGATGGACTTACAGGCCTGAGTGCCTCAAATTAAAAAAGCAAAGCAAAGAAATATCAGATATAAACCCTATCTTCTGGATTTTTTATGAAGATGATAAACAAGCTAGACAAAACAGCTTAAGTTAACATGTTGTTAACATGTTGTTAACATGTTGAACAAGCAAATGACCTGACTACACTAGGTTGCCAAAATAGTGATCTCCTTCTTGAAGATGCACAGCTGCATCTTCAGAATGAAATCAGTCATTGCCAAATAGGTAGCTAGAAGTCTGTTTGCATGCTATTTTGCTCACCAATACCTGACAGAATCTCACTGCAGAATAACCAGTGTTATATTTAGAAAGGGTTTATAACCTAGTCTGACTTTCTAAAGAACAAGAAGAGAGGATGCTAACTTGATTTCTGGATATTATTTCCAATATTTAAAAGCAAATATAATCAAGTCCCAAACCTTCTAGTTGAAAAACAGCACATTCATGTAGCAACATTAAATCTTGATGAAAGACACCATTATTTTACACATGCTAATCAAATTCTTACCTTCAGGGCAAAACGAACAAGTTTCTGAAAGAGTAAAACAAATAATACCCTGTCCTGCCTCTTCCTCCAAAACAATGTCTTAATTGTAACAATTGTGCATGGTGATATTTTTCCCTGACATGATCTCATTGCAAATTGTTAAATCCGATTTCAGTTACTGCTTTCAATTTGTTTATGTTAAGAATAATCAGAAAAAGAAACAAAAAACACAAAGTTGCAAGCGTGTGCAGGGAAGTTTGGTACCTATCAAAAGTGTTTTGTTGCTTCCACACCCCCTCACTGCCCCCCATTAGATGGGCTGGCTTCCTTTAAGAAGCGTTACACAATAAGCAAAGTAGCACTGATGTTCTGAGCTTGACTGCACAATCCTGATGCCTTGGCCCAGAATGAACTTGACTGCACAATTTCTAAATGCCTAACTCCAAAATGAATTTGACATAATGGAAATAAGAAGAGCCTCCAGCTTATACAGATGTCTGTCTCTTCTGCATGTGCTGTGGCAAAAAGCGGTTAGAAAGCTTACAAAGAGAAGTGCTGCAATGGAAGATTATAGTTTAAAACTACAGACAAAACTGAACTGAAATGGAGAAAAAGATTAAACTATAGTTTGCAGTAATTATAGTAATTGCCTTTGCATTCATTAACTCAAAGTAGAGCATGATCTACTTCATTAAATACTGAATCATAATCTAAATGAAAGATTTATAGTTTGGATAGATCGAACTCTTCTAAATTTGGAAGAGTTATAGTCCCTTTAAAGTATCTGAATAGCCCATATTAGCACAAATTGGTTCAATTCTGAGCAGTCCACTTAAAGACTTAGTACAGTCCAGTTGTCTTCTGTTGGAATGCTTGAGGGTGATTCCTAGGTAGGTCATTCAGATAGAGGCTAGCAGAACAATCTGTTTTATTTAGCCATTTATTTATTTAAGCTACCTTGTTTTGTCTTTGTACAGTGATTTCATGAACACTTGGAATGTCTCGTTGAATTGCAAAGGAAAGGAAAACCACACCCCTTCTCTGAGGAGGAAGCATAAAGGATCTAATTTCATTTCTTGTTTGAATTGTCACTGACATAGCACAGTGTTTTTACACAGTTAATTAAATGGTGAAGAAAAGGCACCTTTTTACCATGGAAGAAACAATACAGCAGATTTTGCAAGTTGTGGCTGAATTCTTTTGTTTGTTAAACGCATAAAATAAGAGCTTCTGGTGTCTGGAAAAGCAAACAGATGTCTGAGTAGAGACAACTCTTTACATCCAGAAATGCCATTGTTTGCATGTGATTGAGAATACTTAAGTTTATGAGCAAAGCTAAGGCAGATAAATAGGGTTCCTTGTATCTTCTCTATTCTCAATCACATTAACAAGAGAAAAGAGGAAAGCTGAGCCACTTCTCCAGCAGCCCTGCTTAGTGATTAGAAACGGAATGCGTAGCATCAGCCCTTGGGTGATGGAAGCATGGTCTTCCAGCAAGGCAGGGAAAATCGGGAAAACACACATTAGGGTTGAACTGCCCTGAACATATATCTGAGGAAGATTTTCCTCACAAGCAGGTGGCATAAACTTTCCACCCAAAGTCCCCAATAACGGTGACAACCGATGCAGTCCGGCAAAAAGTACGAGAATTCTAAGAAACTCATGCACGTCAACCAAGCACAGCCCTTGAGCAGCAACATCTGGGGCTGGACAGGCCACCCCTTGGCAGAGCCCAGCCCACGGCGGCGCTCGGGGCGGCAGCTCCGGGGGCGCTCAGCACCACGGACAGCGCCGGCTGCTCAGCACCACGGACAGCGCCGGCTGCTCAGCACCACGGACAGCGCCGGCAGCCGGCGGGGCGCGCCCGCGGGGCGCTGCTGGCAGGAGCTGCGCAGCCCTCGCCTTGCTGGTGAGGAAAAGGTTTAGAAATAGAAAGAAAGGAGAAACGCGGTGGTGGGGGGTAGTCTTCACTCCCCAGCTTAGCTTCTGTTACGATTTGAGGCTCACTTCATTGCTTTTCTCTCTGTTCTCACTTCTAATGTTTTCTGTGCCTACACTTCCCTTCAGTTAAAGCTTAGTTCAGCATATACAAGCACTGTGGTTGACTCGTCTTGAACTCCGTGTCATGCCTGCTTTCTCCATGCCCAGCATCTTCCTTCTCTCTTTTTACAGGCCAGCAATTTCACTGACCTTTTCAATTTTCCTTGTCTAGCTACCTCAGAGTTATAACTTTTGCCTCTAGTAAGCTGGTCTTTCTGCTCTGATGAGTTAGGCATTCCAGAGACAAACTCTCCTCTCTGGAAAACAAGAACCACTGGGGGGTACAAGTTATCATTTATGCATTTTTCTGCCAGGAAGTTTAAGGAGGCAGCTAAACCAGCTGAAAGAGGTATCAGAGCATTACATTTCTGAAGCAGAAAGATAATTAATATTATATTATTGAAGAGCTGTCTTTCACATGCTGCCTTTTAAAGTAGGAATCAACAAACTTTATGACTCACCAGATCACATGAATCATTCCAAATGGTACCTGTTAAGCCTATAACCATAGGCAAAGACTTATTTTTTAATCCAAACCATACAGAAATTCTTCCGGTAGAAGACCTGCTTCCTATGTGAGTGTAGGTTTTGCGAATGATGCCAATTTGGCAAACTTTGAGACTGAAATAATTTCACTGAGGAGTTTGCTTCAGTGACAGCTTAAGAGCCATTTCCTCTCAGTTCCATCAGAATTCCTTAAAATTTGCTTAAATTGGGTTTGAAATAAATGACAGCTTTTGAAAAGGACACATAGGCTCACTGGAGGCTGAATGGACATGAAGCTTATTTCATTCAGGTCACTAGATAGCTAACAGCTAGTTCAATTACCAGCCTGGACTGGATGTGATCCAGCACCTATGAGGTGTTCAATGGCATTTGGTTTCATTGCTAAATAATGAAGTCTAGACAGAGGCACACATATTCTTTTCATATTAAGACAACTGGCATTGCCAACGAAAAATATCTACGAGTACCATGCTAGTTAATAACACTGAACAATATTTATTGAATATGTTAAAATGGAGTGCTCATCATCAGCTCTTAAATTCAAATCTAGTTGCTGCTTTTTTACCTTCCCTCCTCCTGCGTCATCACTCAAAAACCTTTATATTTCCACCACTACTTAATCTCAACAATCTCACTGCAGTGTCATCTTTTCAAGCCTTCACACATTTCCTCTCCTTTGCAGTTCCTGCTGTCTTCCTACTCCAAACTGATAAAATACCAAACTGTCCTTCTTTCTTCCTACAGCTTTTACTTTACACATTACTGTTACTTCCATTCACTTCACTGCCTTTCTGAAATAATCCTCTTTCTCCATAATTCTGTTTTCAGCATTTGGATTTCCCTGTCTTCTGCTCTCATCCTGGGCCATTGAGACATCTCCCTATTAGTAGCATTTATTCCTTATACCTTGGTTTCCACACAGTTCTAAAAGGTATTTTTACTTCCAGCATATCAAAATAGCTAAACTATAATTGATCAGTTCTGCTCATAATGCTGCAGGGTTCTTGTTCCACATTTGAATTTCAAAGGCTAGTATAAGCAGAAATAATTATTGAAATTCTCCTGCTTCTGAAATGAAGTAAAGGTTACCATTTTAACAACTGCTTTATAATTCAAAGACGATAAGAGCTTAATTCCAGTTGAAGCCAATAAACGATAGGTACTCAGGAACTGAAATCAGAAGGTAAAACAGTTTTAGAGGCTGCTTAGAGACAGAAAGGCATTGGTGATTTCTCTGACCCCAAGCACTTAGGTGTGCATTTAAAAACTGAAATCCTTGCCTTGACCTCTACTTGATAAGGTTTTTCCACATTTCCACAGCCATAAAATATGGCAATGGGGCCTGTGAGAGGTGAGATGGCCATTGGCCTGTGCCATGGCAAATCTGTACTGAATTAAATCCACTGACCACGAGGCAATGTATGAATGGCTGAATGGTAGTCGTCTAACTGGAATCTTCAGCTCACGAAGTAAGTGTTCAGTGCTCACATTTTGAATTAAAACTACCTGAATCACAACATTCATAGATCGTTTATGGCTCTGCAGATCAGGATTATGCGACACAGACACTGAATAGATGATGCTTCATACTCTCAAATAAAGCATGGCTTTTAAAACCAATGGAAAGGAAACAGTTCTTGTATTCTGTAAGGGGTTTTGCTTTTGTTATTGTCCTGGTGGCTTGCTTGTTCAGACAAAGGGCATATCTATCTCGTTTTTTTCCAAAGGATCTCCACAGACTCCACCAACAAATTATTGCAGAGATCCCTTGAGTACCTTATTTAATGGATGGCCAATTCCTATTATTTTGCAGCTCATGTGATATGATAATTTTTTTAATCACTCAGGAACACAAAACATACTGGGCAGTAGAGCAGAACGATGCCTGCAGTCTAGTCTATTTAAGCACAAGACAAAAGTCCAGCCCGGGGCAAATCTCGGAATGAATAAAGCTCAGGGATGTAGCCATTTTTGTCTAGTGGTTGCAGTTTGGCTTTCAAATTTCTTTTTAGTTTCTCTTCATTTTGAGTCTGACAGCAAGGCTATAGTGAGGGGTGTAAAGCTCACTCCAAATCTTGGACGTGACATAATTCCGTTTGTCACTCTTGAAACAAAACTTGCTAAGTCAGAATGTTTGCACTGAATGTGAACTCCTCCTTAAACTATTCGGAGCTCAAGAGCAAACAATCTGCCACCAGATCATTTCTACCCATTGAGGCAATTGTAAAATGAATGTTTTAGAGACAACCGATGATTTCATCACAGCAAAAAAACCACACAGCCTCTAGTCTAGGCCAATATACTAGCTTGGCATGACATGTAACTGACAGGCCTGATAGCTAACGCTGCTTGGCAAAAAGAGACATACCTTATTCATGAGAATTGTTAGTATAATTTATTAGGTTCTGATCAAGCACTTGGAAATGTCACAGTTAATTTAGGCAGCAGTTACTGCATCAAGGCTATTGTAACATATGTTATAAACTGCAGAAAGATGGGGGGTGGAGGAGAGAGAGAGAGAAATCCAGCTGGAAGACAGATTCCTAGATTAATAAAAGACAAAAGGAAGCTCTACAGTCACCAAGGTACAGAGTGATTCCAGCCTATGCAGTTGGTAATTTTTTGCCTAAAATCTCCATTAAGCTTGTATTTTAGGAAGTCAAATATTTTATTTTGAAGTCCCAAAGTGACAAGTCTAGAAGATTCTATGGCAATAAAACCCAGTTACCCTGACTACAAAAGAAATGCATCATGTTTTGAGGCTGAACATGTCTAAGTTCAACTTCCAGCCATCAGATCATGTATATTTATCAACAACATTGAAAAACAGTTTGCTACCAGCTCTCTTCTCCAAGGGTAAGTATTTCCAGATGGTGGTGTTTATTGACACAGTTCATACTTCATTGAAGTGAATTTTTATGGTCATGGAGGATGCTAGGGCTTGCCTGACATAAGTTCTAAACTCCAAGGCTTCATGGGGGGAAAAAAATATCTATTTAAAAAAAAAAAATACACCATTTCTTTATTTACATAAATATTTTATATTTCTATATTGTACATACATAAAAGAGAGGGTTTTCAAAAGCATAAATTTGCATTTGCACCCAGCTTCTGTTCATTGGGTGTCCAGTTGCCTTCTGTACTTCCCAAAATCTCCTCCTTTATATATAAATTTAATATATTTATATATATGTTATATATATATAAATACAGGGAAGTTGTACGGGTGATTCAGTTTTGTTATGTGAAATGGTTTTGGCTCATCATGACGTACCGGACATATGACTGCATGAACTGTAAAAGGTGAAACTAAGTTTATCTGGAAAGGTGAAGCACCGTGCACCCAGATGATCCCATATAAACATAAACAGGTTGTGCACTCTTAGAGACCTGCTGCCATTTCTCATTTGCCCTCAAATCCCAGAACTTCCCAATGCTGTTGGCAATGTCTGAGCTTGTATTAACTAACTGTTTGCCCCAGATCTTCCCATTAGATCCATGACAACATCTTTGCTTTTCTGTTTCTGTCTTGTTTTGTTTGTTTTTTTTTAGGGGGGTGGGGGTGGGGTGGGAATTGTGGTTTGCCACTGTGTGAAGATGTTGATAGGTAGCTTACAGGAGCAGCAGGTCTCTGATAATATGACATCTGTTGCTTCTTCTCCAGCCCTGTGGCTGTTGTTCTTTCAGAAAGGAAATTACACGACTATTTTTGCAAAATTCATGGGGGTTATCACTCCTTCATCTGTTGTATTCTAAGTATCTGCAACCAATCTGCAAATAAATCGATTATTTCCCCCAGAAGTTTTCACTGAAAATTGGGCAAGCTTCTCTATATTCCCAAATATTCCTTGACTCCTTGAATAAAATTCTGAATGGTCTGCACTGAACAGTTAAGTATTTGAGAATGAATTTCAGCTGGTTTCTAAGCATCTCATTTGTCTAAATTCTAACTCGGTTTTGCCTTAGTCCAGTTTAAAGACTTCTTTGCTTCTTCATAACTGCCCTAAGTGGACAATCATGGATCCTTTCTTAAAAAAAAACAAAACCAAAATATGCACTAAACATTCAAACACGCTAGGTCTCACTTTTAAGTAGTCCTTCTTCCAATTGTTTAGGAAACCAATTTACTGCTTTGTTGTCTATTCTCACCAAATATTTTCTTGCTGTCTTTTCTAATTCTTGCTAGTAACAGTCCATTTTACATCTTGCCCTTCTGACTTTGTTCCAGAATTTTACCTAACACTTATACATGTTTAGGACCTGGGTTGTTATAACCACAGTAACTTGACTCAGCTTCCACTTTTTCGATGTTGATTGTTTGAGTTTCATATTATCAAAAGGCTCTGAAGTACCAAGAGCTACCACTTCTCAATTGTTACTTTCAAACTTGCCCTCTTCTGGATTTTCCACATCCGCTGTGAATGCACAGAAGAGGGGCTTTGAAGTTCATGTTACATATTCTCCTGAATTTGCACATTCCTTCAAGCACAAAATCATAAACTTTGCCACTACACTACATGGTCACTCAAGGGCAAGCTGTGTTTCATTCTCCCACTTTTAGGCCATTCTTCCTTACCAGTCAGAATAAAATCTGGAATTATCTGATTCATACTTGCTTTTTCCATATTCCCCACCAAAAAAATTAATGAATGTTTGGTCAGTTTGGATGAAATCTATTTCAATAAAGAGAAATCATGTCAAATCCTTCATAATCAGGGAAAAGAAATTTACCCGTTTACATCTTTAATTGTCATCTGAGCTATCTGAAATGTCTACTTTAGGGCAAGGTAAATTGTACTCCAGAAGTGGCTACATCTTTCTGTTAGCTACAGCAGGAGGCTAAAGGGTTATATGCCCTGCACTTTCCAACATTAATAAAGCCTGAATTTAGATTAATCCACTATTTGCTCCCGAGGACCTTAATCCACCTGCCCTTGTAGTCAGTGTGATCCTATTAACATATGACAGCACCTGTGCTCTCAGCTACCCTTCTCTCCAGAGATTGTCTTTTTACAGATCTCTCACATCTATCATCTACCATGCAGTATTGATCCTTTGGATACATTCAGCAACACTTTCTCCCTGGATTTTCAGACAATTTCTACTTCTTTAAAACAGTCCAACCCTGTGAACTGATCTACGTATTTAAGTCAGTGCACTGATTACATACTGACATTCCCCATATATAACGCACAAGGTCACTACAAAGCAAGTTCACATAGTTGTGTTTTTCCTACTGGTGAAGTAGGATTAACGTTAAAAATATAAAGGGAATCTTTATGGGCAAGTGCAGCTAAAGGCCACAGAATGTGATAGACTCTCCTGCGCCAGAGGGCAGCCATATATCATTCACACGACCCCAGGGAAGTAAGCATCCTAAGGATATGGTCTCTGCAAATGATTCGCCTCTGCAAGTAATTCTTGTAACACAAAGGGAGTATCTGTTATAGTCCTAACGCTGTTACATAAGACTGACAAACTGATGCTCCATGGAAAAAAGTCTCCAGGCCCTATAGAGATGATTCAAACATTTTCTAAGCCAGCTGCAATTTGGAAAAAAAAGCAATTATTATATACATGAGAAAGAAAACCAAATGCTATTCGCCATTTTTCTTAGTTTTGTAACTAGGTAACCAAAGGCACCCTTTGCCCGAAGTAGTTTTACTGCTTTTACCATGAGCAAAAAAAAACATTTCAAATTAGAAAGCTGAAAGCTTCTCTGCACCAAAGTAAGGGAAATCAATCTGAAGGTCAATTCTAACAGTAGCAAATACAAAACAGGGAGATTTGCTAGAAATAAGCACAGAAATCTTACACTCTGTCCTGCTCTACACACACACATTTTGGCCTATAAATTGAAGATTACATTTTTTCAAATGCATACTGTATTTTTGCTACAGATGTGAGTGAGAAGGTGGGTGGGAGTTGTGTGGGAGGACCTAAGTAGAAAGAAGTGTTTAAACTGTTCATAAGGGAAAGCAAACATCGCACAAAAAATGGCAGCAGGACAATGCACAAACACAAGACAAAATCTCATCAGCGTAAGAGATCACCTTCCCTCTACAAGGGATACCCTTGTATAAAAGACCAGAGACAATTCTGAAGCGAGATGCTCAGATAGTGACATTGCAAACTACCCATGTATATAACGCCACGTACCAATGACAGAAAAGCCCACAGAATATCTCTGGTAAGCCTTTCCCAATGCACACTTCTTTGTTTCTCAAAAAAACAGCAGGGGGGGGACAAAAAAAGATGCTGTCTTCCCCCATAGATGAACACATTCTGGTACTATGCTAGATCAAGAGGCAAGTCAATCGGAATTTGGTTAACTTAATTCATCTGGCTCCAGTGAGATGGGAGGGAAATGGAAGCGTTATGAGAGTACCATCTGCACCTTCAGTGCAGCCTGCTCTTTTTTCTACTCTTTCCTGTTGCTGCTGAGCAATTACCCTTCAGGAAACTTGTTTTATCTCCTGAAGGTGACCTGCAGGATGCGCTGCTTGGGACCAGCCATCTCGCTCCTAAGCAAGCAGTCTCCTTTTTCTCTTGATTTTACTTTTAGGCTGCAGCCATGCTTCATCCTGCCATTGTGAACCAGAAGGTTCTAAAGCATTTCTAAAGGAGAACAAAAGAGAACTCTTACGGTCCACAATTTTATTTTACTTCTCTTTGTTATGAAGCAAGCACGATGCTAGCTGAAAGAGTGAACATACATTATAAAGGCAAACGCATGAAGCGTGAGATTTGGTTTAAGACACCTAAATTTAGACATGCAAGCATGTGTGAGCATTTAAGCTTAAAGTCAATGGATGCCCAATCAATATAGGCAATAAAGCTTACAGAGCAATTCAACTTGCTCTACACAACTCACAGTTGCCAGCTGAATTGTTCCCTAGCCTCCACTGACTTTAATGGTAACCAGACACTCAACAAGCACATAGATGTCTAAATTTAAGTACCTTAATCTGAGGTTTAGTCTTGTCCAAAGACATAAAATTCAGAAACTTCAAAAGTTAGGATTCAAGTGCTAATACTTGCTGTTACCTCCTTGTGGCTATTAATTCACCTTAATTCTCTCTTTTATATACGTTTTTCACTTGATGCAGTCTTATGGAAAATTATAAAACTGAAAAACATCATTATAAAAATTCAAGGAGCGATAAGCACTAATTGTGCATAAATTGTAAATCTGAATTTTGCTACTGAAGTTGGATGTGTAGACTAACTCTGCGCTTTAGGTACTGTACCGATAAAGTTGCCGACTTGGCACTGAAAGTGCTCTGAAGCATGCAGTTTAAGACACTTAAAAAAATCAGTAGGTATGTCTTACCGTAATTTTGATTTGAGATTGTAAGGCAAAAAATCATGCGGCGATTTTCATTTGAACAGGACCACATTCCTCCTCCTGCCTCCCCAGGAATTTCCCCTAAAAATGACAATGTGTCCCTTATGAACCTCCTTCCTAAACTGGTAAGATTTGTACCGCTTCCTGCCAGCAAGGGTGTACGCGCAGTGTGTGGCCGTGTTATGCGTATGGTTCTTGGAAATCATTTCTTTTCATGCAGGTGGTTGTAACTCAGCCACACTGGGTTCCCATTGCTGTTTTAATCGGCAGTGTGTCCCTTAGCATAGGAAGCAGAATTGTAAACTGCAAGAATGGCATCAAGCAACGTTATATCTTATTTCTATTAGAGACTGCATCTTCCTTAACAGATGGAGAACTTGGGGTTAGATCAGAGTTCCAGCAGCCTCTAAGTCGAGACTTCTCACATGAATCTAAACGTTGACATACTGGCACCCCATTTACACTGCTCTGAAATTGAAATAATACTTTCATTGATTTTCCGAGCTGTTTCATTTGGGTTATACACTTCTGAGACAGGAGTTAATCTGTGTGTACACAGCCCCTAGCAAATCAAGTCTTGAAGGCAATTAGTATTCAAAATGTTCCTTGAGAACATTTACATTATACTTAATAAAAGGACAGTACGACAGGGAGGGAGACGTTCTGCTACAGCTATGAACATATACTGGCGATGTATGCATTACAACATTTTAAAGACATTCAGAAGTGAGAAGGAAAATGTTTAATTTGGTGGTAATTCACAAGAGCGTAATGAATTATAGCAAGAAGAAACCAACATTAAAAAAAATTCCTACCTCTTAGGGGGAAAACCCAGCTTATTACGAACCTAACACTATAACCCATTTTTTTTCTGTTTGAACTGTTTTTCCATTTGAAACAACATTTTCTGTTATTCTTCCATTTGCCTTCAAGGTTCAGCTAGGATTCATTCTGTCTCTCTGCACAGAAGCACTGGGAATATTAACTTGCTTTCTGAGATAAGTTTTAAACATTTCGAGTCAGTTAAGTGAAAACAGAAAAATACAGCTATCACTGCTTTCCCCAAGGTTTTAGGCAGGCAGAGCTCTGTCATCACTGATCCTGCGGTGCCATCTGGTGGCATTTTGGAAAAATAAATCCAAATTTTACTCTTCCGTGGGGTCGAGGAAGAGGTATAATAACCTTTCATAGTGTCCCTGGACTGTCGGCTTGGATCCGTCTCAACCATGTAAGAGCAGTCAGACAGAAAGAGGGGTTGAGAGGTGATGGGATTTTTCCAAGCCTTGTGAGCTGACTTTGAGACTACATACACATCCAGGGTGTCACCCAACGGGGACACATATTCCTAGCTCTGTTGGGTCTCACTCACGGATTTACAGTCTGTTTAAGGTATTTTTATAGGCACCTTCCCAAAGGTGAGCTACACACCTCCCCAACCAGTCAACACGTTGCCAAATTTACAGCACAAACATAAATTAGGAAAGTGCCGTGATCCTCCTTGTCCCCATGGGACAAGGATATTTGACTTCAAAAAAATACAGCACCTTGCCTAGGGCCACGAAGGATACTGCCCACATCGGAGAGTTAAATCCAGATCTCCAAAGTTCAAATCCCTTACTAGGCTTCCTGCCTGAAAGAAATTTAACCAAGCCTGAGTTAATTAGAAATACTAGCTTTGAGGGTACTATTTATTCCTGGTAAATCAGATTTATCATGTTTTGAGAAACAAATGGAAAAACTATTTCTGTAGGGAACTCAATGTTTCTGAGGGACGAGGCAAAAAGAATAATCAGAGAGAAACAGACCTACTTTGTGCAGCCCTTATAAAATTGAGGTGTCTGGGACCCTTCACCAGGCAATGGTCTAAGATTAATCAGCTTAAAACCAGCCTGTGCATTACATCTGTTTTACTCGAGTACGGAAAAATGGTTTCATAATGGTTATTTGTGACTAAATAAGTAAGCAGTGCCTGACTTGGTGATTGCCTGGGGATATGCAGGCAGTCTAATTTAGTAATAATTTCCATCCCTCTCTGCTCAATGAACAAATAAACTACTCTTGCATGACAAGTAAATGCTGCGGCAACATTGGTAACTTTAATTAGAACATATGGAGGACATTGCTACGAAACAGACAATAATCAGAGTTTAAAAATTCAACTGTGCAGTGCTAAATATGCCCCTGCTTAAAAATAAAGGATAATAGCCTTTTAAATTTGTGTCTGAGCTTCTGGATTTCTGCATACAATGTACTGTGAAAGGCTTTGATCTCTGACTGCTCTTTCAGTCATCCTTATTTTGCCACATCTAGCCAAAGAAAAATAAATTGTATAATTGCCCTGAAGAAATTTCCATTTCTTTTACTTGGGTTTCTTGCCTGTGTTCTTCTTGGCACAGGCCTTTGACTTCCTTGTGTCCTCATGTTGATAACGCTGTAAGAGTCTATTTTGGTTTTCTTGCAGTTTCCTACAGACTCAAGGATCTCTTTAAGGCACCTAAACATCTTCTACTTGCCCTTTCTCAGTTTTTCTTAGAGCATTTTCAAGGAACAGGTCTGGATAAAATGCACTAGTAGCGATCCTCACAGCTTCAGGATACTGCATAGCTTCGGGACTAACTCACCAGATTCTCCATGTATCGCAAAGGAGCTCCAGCCAGCTTTTCACACCAAAACTTTGACAGGTGGAAGGTAAATCCACTTTTCATACAATAGGCCAGTGGCCAAGACACTCCTCAGCAATGCAGGAAAACCAGTTCTAGCCTCCTCATGGGTTTAAACACTGACCAGGCAAGTGCCCCACAACCATGCCACAAACCGCCCAGGCTAAAGCCACCTTCCACCCCAACGCTAACCAAAGCGCAGCCAAGGATGGTGATTCACAGGGACAGAAGGCGTGACAGCAGGAGTGAGTGTGACACTGCAGCCCTGTGGGTCCATCACCCATCTGGGACGAATCATTCCTGTGTTTCAGTTCTTTGCCTTAAGGCTATTTAGGCACTTGGCATGAAGCAGCAACTCTATCAGTTTGGGCTAGTTTCTTTTTTCTGTAAGGCAGCGCAGCATGAATGGGTATTTAACTGCATTTTCAAGGCTTTCACTGTCATTCAAAATCCTTTACACTCGGCTTGTTTCAGTCAGATGTTCAATTACTTGACAGAGCCCCAAACATAAATGCTCTGTGTTTTAAACGCATGCTATCAATACATGAAAGAAAAATTAAAAAGATGATTTTTGAGACTAAGTATGCAAAATATAACCTCGGGCTACACGGCCTTTTATCCTGTAAAATTTGAAAACTAATTTCAGAGCGATCATCAAATTCATTAGAGGCACAGAGATAATTAACATAACCGAATTAATCTCCTTCCTGTACCGGGCCATTTGCTCGGTTGTTCAGTGCACACCAGGTGGCACCCCGAGCCCGGATGATTTTGTCACACTGCTTTTTCTCCTCAAAGAAAACCTGAAATTGAGAAATAACTTTGGACTCAGCAGCGCATTTTGGGCGAAATGAAACTGGATGATGGGCTAAACTGGGAGATGCTGGGGTCTGCACTGAGTTCAGGCCCCCTCTCTGTGCTCTGCCATTCTTTAGACAGCGTTAAGCAGAGAAAAGTCTCATTCTGAGCAAAGCGCAAGTAACATCAGTAACAAATGCTGTAAAAACCAAGAGCACGTAAACAAAATACTCAGTCATAAACTGTTCCCAGCTTGGATTTTACAACCTGGAAACCAGAAAGATTTCTTTGTGTGTCCCTTGCAATACAGACAACAAATAAGATTAAGCAGTTGGCCAGCAAAGCCCAACACAGATACTTACAGACAAAATTTGATCTCCTCGCTGCAGTTCTCCGCTGAGATCGGCCGGCCCGCCTGCTAGGATGAAAGACACGAAAATGCCTTCCCCATCTTCTCCTCCCACAATGTTAAAACCAAGTCCTGTGGAGCCTTTGTGCAGGATGATTTTTCGAGGCTCTCTGTATAGAAACAAAATGATAAAAGTTTATCCATTCAAAACTCTTCATGTGTACACATTTTTCAAGGCCTCTTAAGCATACTGCATTTTCCTTAAAACACAATGGCCTGTTATTGCCTAAAGAAACCACTTAACAAATTAGATAAATCTGTTAACTGGAGAACAGATAATGTAGGAATTAACCAGTTTGTTTGTGTGTCCCGTCGTGTCTGTCCGTCCGTGTCCCCCATGGTTGAATCCAAACACCTCTATTAATTTCAGCCCACTAGAGTAATCTTCACTAGGTGATGGATTTATTAAACTAAATGCTAAACCACTGAATATATTTTATAATGTAATTTATAGCGATACTATATATACAAGTTGAATCTTTACATGGTACTTCTTTTTATTTTAAGCTCTAGTCTTGCTTTTTAAACAAATTAACAAAGAAAAAATTTTAAACTCCAAGTAGAGCAATGCCAGGTGTGTTTGATCCTGAGAGATTTGGAGCAAATACCATTTGTATGATCAAGCTCATAGACCAGCATCTCACTGGTTTGACATTGTCAGAACCTTGCATTTGTAAAAGTACACCGCAGGTTCATCACTTACCCAGACCAAGGGCTATCTGCTTTTTCCTTACTGGCTTTAAAAGCTGTTTGTTATGATGGAAATAAATAATAACAGCTACATCTCATTTGTACTTTCTATGTGTAAATTGAAAATATGCCCCAAAGGATGTAAACATAGTAACATGCATTTTACTGATGGGAAAACTAATGTCCAGGAAGAGAAGACTTTCCTAAGCAATCAGGGTAGCGCCCTTGAGAAAGTGTCACAGATATTCTGCTTCCCAGTCTCTGCTCTAAATACAGGGCCTCAGCTCTGTCTCTCCCCTGGATACACAAGCACACACAACCATATATACATACATTCCCCTGATATTTGTTGATACTTACCCCATTTCAAATCCCCGTAACAATTTATTTTTCAGAAAAAAAAAATGTAAATACTGTTATATTACTTTGCACGTGTAAATCTTAAGCCCGGCCCTGCAGATACTCACAAACACATACCAGGACATTCTAATTCTCAATTTTCACAGAGGTCACCAGCAAAGTGACAATTGTAAACACACACATACAGAAAGATTCTCCAGAATGTTCCCTGAAAAAAAGACCCCAAATTTCCTGTGTACTATATACCAGTTCTACATCATATGAACGGCTTTTTAATTTCCATCTTGTTTTTAAAGAAAAGAAGAAAAAGCTGAGAGAGAAGTGATTAATTGAGGAATGTCTTCTTTGATGCAAGTTGTCTTACGGTTATATACGTGGAGACTTAATCTTTACAGAATAATTCCAAAATCAGTAGGTGTTTGGTATCTTTGCCCAGTGCTAATGTTCAAACTGTGTCCCCAGCTTGATCGTGAACTGTAAATAACACCTCAACTTTCTGAAACCAAAACTTAATATTTTTGAAAGAAAAAACTAAAGCAAATTTCTATACTATTTTTAAAGGTGACTGTAACCTTTAGCGAATGTATTAGTCCTACTCCATATGGTCCTCCATCTTACAACTTTTTCCTTGCATTGTATAGTCAGAAAATAACCTTTAAAAAATACAGCTGTGAGAAAAAGACATACTGTCTTGAGTTTGTACATCCTTAGCATATTTTTAACCAACCAAAAAATAAAAGAGGGTTTCTTTTCTTTTGGATCATCGCTGTGGTTTTGCCTTGTAGCAACACTTTTAGCACTTTCTTGAATATGTGCAGATTAGACAAAATGTAATCCAGATCTAAGAAGTCTAACCAGGTTTTTAATTAGGAAGGGTGGCCTGGGGGTTGGAGCAGAACTAGGACAGCAAGCTGGAGGCATGGATTCCTTTCCCTGCTCAGCTCATATGCTGCTGAGTGATCTTGGCAAGTCATTTGTTCTTCCAGCTTCAATTTCCTCATCCACAAAACGATATGGTGACACTTGTCGTCTTTTTGAGTCCTACACGTCAAAAATACTTTGCAAGAGCTGAGCTACTGCCATTATTATTTACCTGAATATCGGGGCAAAAGAGGCAGTAAAGTCAAACAAATATATTTGCATGCTCTGCTGGTGAGAAATCAGAACAGCTTCTGTTCAAAATGAAACCGAGCATTTCCACATATGACAGGCAGCTTGGATCTAATAGTTGAAAGCCAGTGCTATGGGGAAAACTGGGTCAATACAACAGGATATCTACTGAACAGTAAGCTGTGCAGCTCAACAAAAAGTTGGCCCAGTTATTAATCCCTGTCTCTGATCAAGTCAGCAGATTTATGCGTAAAACGCTGTCAGTGCTGTTTTGTAATTTTGGCCTTTTGACAGCAAAATTCACATTCTGCTCTTGGATGATTACGTTCAGAGGAAGCTCAAACAATATCGGGGCAATGTCAGAAGCTGTGGTTGGAACACAAGGGGGTTTGGCTCCTGCTCTTTAGCTTAAGCAGGTCATTTTGGTCATGACTCAAATCTGGCTGTATAGACACTGACCAACAATAACATGTCTTCGTATTTCTTTCATATCTGCGTATCCTGCAGAATCTGAAAGGCGAATTCAAGAACACACAAGTGTTGTCACCACTATAGAAATAACCTTTAGCCATGACTCCGCTGCAAAAACTACAGGAGGTAGAAGGTTTATGCCAATTCACCATAATGTAGTAAGTTTTATGAAATATGTACTTGTTCACACTAGCATAGTGTATGTAGTATGAAAATGAAAAAAAAATCTTTATGATGATAATAAAGCTTTGTAGCATGTGATGAAGTTAAAAGTAGGAAAAATGTTTCTTAAGCAAAGAAACTACAATAACAGCCACTGATCAGGTGATCTTTTAAGAGTAATGCAGAAAAAAGTGATCTGTCAATGCTTTACACACACTCAAAGAAAAGGCTAATTTTGATAAAGCTGAAGATGAGGATGTTACATATTTATTCTCCTGGTATAAAAGTTTATAGTCGACTTTTAATATGATCATTAAGGACATCTAAGAACAGGTGCTCCTTGACTTTTCTGTAATATCTGGGAAGCAACACTAGGAAAACCTCCACTGCCTCTATTAAAATTCTTTATGAATGTAATTCCAAACCACCCAAAAGAATTCCAGATAGAACACGGATAAATCCTGTAAAGGAGGTAATGGAAGCAAAGACTTAAAGGTGACATGGTGAGGGGAGAGTAAGAAGTGGAAAAAAAATGTAACTCAAATGTGAATGATATTTCTCTGCAGCAAATGCCCTCGGTACAAATGGGTAGCTCTCTGCAGAAAACAGCGAGTGAGGCAAAGGTAATTTCACGGTAACTTATTCTCAAAGGTCCCTCTTTTGTCTGGAGACAATAGGTGGCACTCTGTAGCTGCTGAGGGAAAAAGAACAGTCCAACATCCAGTGTTTCTGAAATGCATGTTTCTGCCTCCAGCCGTAACTACTTATCCCATTTACAATTTCTTCTGTGATAAATACGGCTGAAAGTAAGTTTCTAGGTGCTAACAAAGCACACTAGCACTTTAATTTTGTGTGCACATGCTTTATGCCCTCCTGCAGCTTTGTACCAAATACACATGGAGAAGAGCAGCAGGGGAAATCAAGCAGAAATTAGGAAGGAGTGTGAGATGAAAATGTTCCTGGACTGACAGAAGGCAGCAGAAGGGAAAAAAAAAAAAAAAGAAAGAAAAAAAAAAAAAGGAGAAAAGAGCAAAGAAAAGAGAGAGAACAGGATAAAGGGAGACAGTGCATCTGTAAAGGAGAGCAAGGAAGGAATTAAAAAGATACAGAACGAACAATGGAAGATTCACTATAACTCAGCCAGGAGTAAAGGAGCAAATAAAGTGCTGCAATCCACACAAATTTACATGCTCAGAAATCAATGGGAGAATCAATTTGGATGGACTTGGTTACTTGCTTCAGGGAATGCATCAGATCAGATTCTGTAAAGCACATAAATTGCAGGCCTGATGTAAGACCAAAGTATTATTAAATTAATATTTGAAAGCAGTAAGTGGTAACAAATCAGAATGGATAAAACTTCAACACTTAAGAAAAATTCTCCTGTCGTAAAAATGCGATTATCAAAAATAAATCAAAAAAGTGAGACATTTTTCCTCCTTAACATTGTTTTTTTTGCTCATGCTTGTTCTATTTCTTCATTATCTCAAAAATAGTTAAGAGTTTTCTATCTACTACATTTGTACTGAATATTTGGTTTAATCAGTTTACTCCTTTACAATAAGAAAATGACAAGGCAAAAAAGTGACTATCCCTATCACTCTTCTAGACTGTGAATCTGTAGTAATTATAGATTTAATTTAAGAGATTAAAAACTGGACTGATAAATGAAGGGGAAGAGCTTTCTGAAAACAAGTAATTCTTATAATAACTAACTGAAAGAAAATCCATTTTTAATTTGCTTATTTTGTGCTGCTGGCTACATTAAGGAATACAGCTCGGTTTTAGTATTCATCTCACACTGACACAGCTCTGCCTTTGTGTTTCTTTTGCACCATTTATAAAATTGGGGTGCTGACATAATTTTGTGCTTTTTGGAACAACTACCAGAGTATTGAGCACACTGGGTGCTTTCAAATATCAGACACTAGAGAATTCTTCAGTTATATACAATCAATGAGGTATGCCAAATCTGCAGGGACTTAGAAATCCAGCTTTGATCTTGCTTTGGCTGTAGGTTTTTATTGTGTTGGTGGTTGTTTGGTTTGGCTTTTTTCCAGAAATACTGTTTGCCTCACAAAGGATACTGAAATCATACATCCATTCATGCACATGCTGATTTGGTGTTACAGTAACACACATCATAGAAATCCCAGAAGGCTCTTCATTTATTTCTCTTACTGCTTGCATCAGGGTAGCACCAGTCTCCAACCAAGGCCCCACATAGAATGCAATAAAAACCATTCAAGCTACTTGAAGTAGCAAATAACAAGGGAAAATTGGAGTAGAGAAAAATTGCATTAGTTGGTTAAAGTCATGCATTAGTAGCACACTGGGGAAACCCCCCACTCACCCCCCCAAATCTAAGGGATCAAAGCACCCTTCTCCTGAGCAGCATGGTGTTTGGCTTCTGATATTTCACCGTGCGACTACTGAGCTACGCCTGCTTAGAGTCAGCTGGTTAATCAAGCTATTTCTTTTTCAGTATAATAATTTTCTGGTTTTCCTCTCACACTTCAAAAAATTCCAATAACTAACTGCATCTTTATTTCAGACAACAAAAGGGCGTTCGTACTGGAAGGATCTAAAAAAGGTAGTTCACATAAATTGAGCGTTCTTCTTCACAGCATCGAACACAGAAAGCTAGGATGGACAGAGAATGTGACAGTGTGTATGATGTTTTAAAATCTGATTAATCACACAAAAGAGAATTTGAAATCTTCAGTGGCTGAGGGCCTGGAATGTGCACACACACCTTTTTAAAAGACACCAAAGTCCAGGCAATCCCAAATTTACTCAGCTTATTTAAATTTTCTTCACTACCTTCTACAACCCTGTTTCACAACAATTTGGAGAAAATTCTATCCGTAGTGCTCTCACCTGTTGTTTTATTGCAGTATCACTTTTGGGGCATCTGGCTTTTACTTTTCTCCTGTTATTCCCCTCTTGGGCTCGACAAAATCTTTCCACCGCCACATGAAACAGCTCTACCCCCTGCCTTCCTCCCCAGCCCTCTGGAGGTTTCCAAAACGCCGCGCCCCGGCAGTGGTGGGGGGCTGGCAGACCTTCCGTTCTCCCATCCCTAGGAGAGTCTCAGAGCCCAGGAGAGGCTGAACACATCGATGTTACCCACCAGTGCCGCACCTGGCCCAGCGAGGTCTGATCCCCCATATTTTACTTTAATTGTTATTATCCTGATTTCAATGATGATTGAAAAAAAAAAAAAACAAAAAAACAAAAGAAGGAAACCTGCCTCTTATCTACTGCTGTCACGTTGAGCATAACAGTCTGGAGGGGTAACTTTGCCTTCTTAAACGGAGACAGGGTTTTAGTCATGTGCAAGAGCATTCATTTTCATTGCCTGTAATTGATCCGTGACTTACTATTTCATTTTACGAAATGCAGACGTACTAACAACTGCGCATTCAGCCTTTAATGGGATGTACATTTGTCATAACGCACAGCAAAATAAAATAGAATACGGTCACCCATTGTGCTTGAAACAAGTATTTTTTCTTTTTATTTGACTAGGTTTTCCTTGGCATTTCTTGTTGATTGAATGTTGGCATTAACTGTAGAAGCAATACTTTATCCTAACTTTAATACTGACTACATTTTTAATGCATTTATATCCTGCAAAGATCATGTCTAACTTGTCACAAACTTTGACATATATTTAATACAAGGCAACCTACTGGGAGCCAGGCTTCAACCTGACTGATGCATGCATGAGTGCATTGGCTTATACATGTGCAACTTTATTTGTTTTGTGGGAACCCCTCTGGACCTTAACAGTCTTTCATTTTTGTCTTTGGTAGAGAAATTAAAGCCTGCACACCAGGCAACGTTTTCTGCTTAAAGCTAGCAAGATGGAACTGGCATACAGGAACAATCTCCTATTTGAAAAGCTGGTCTGTATTTTTACCAAGACACCTGACATTTACTTTAAATGTACAGGAGTACGTCTCCTAGATTTGTAAAATTTCATTGATTTCTTGAGCAACAATACAGGACAACTAATATGCTCTTTAACTGTGAAAGGGAGATGATTATTCCAGTATGCTTGTTCATTTATACTTTGTCTCCTGTAAGCACTTGTATCACTTCCCTCATCCAGGAGGTGCATTATTTACATGCTAATAATCAAAACAATTCCTGAAAACTACACCTCTGTTCCTCCTGCTATACTCAGCACAGGCAACCCCACACCAGAAAGGTTGCTTTGCATCCTGCCTTTAAAAACTATTGGTTCCATATTGAAACCACTTTCCTATAAACTATTCCTTACAGCGTTCGATGGCTTCATTTACCATGAATGTTCCACTTTTCAGTTGGTAAACAAAGCCAGGCGAGATGGAAATGGTGACGGGCAACTACACTGCACTGTCAGGAGACAGAAAGTATTCAAAGGCTAAGAGAATACCTAAAAATAGCAGTGCCTCTAAGCCATGTTTCAAAATATCAATACACAGTCCGTTAGTAGGAAGCATCCAAAATCACTTTATATAAGACACTTTAAAACCACAGATCTGTCCTGTTCAAAATAAAAAATCTTACCCTTAGTCATGGTTCAAATGTTGTTTATTCATGTATAAATATTTATATATATTTGAGATAGTCAGTCACGTTGATAAATTTGTTTAAAATTTCCATCAAAACACTCTTGATCAAATAAGTTTTAAGTTGAAATCCCCATTTCTAAGCAGCTCAGCAGAAGAGATGACTGGTAGCGTATAAAATACAATTTAGTCTAAATGTCAACTGCAGAGACAGTAACTATCCTACACCACTAACATTATGGCTTCATGCAATAGTACAGCAGGATTTGCAAATAACAGGGTTTAGCTCTTCATCCAATATTTTTCCTATTTTGAATATTCACTGTGCAAATTGTTCATCAAAACCATTTCAAGATACACAAACCAACATTTCCCAGTTCAAGCCTTATAGTTTTCTTGTTTTTCAACCATGCAAATAAAACATTAGGGAAGTTACTAATTAGACTGCACTAACGATGACATCAAACACCTGCGAAGTTCATGCTTTTATACACATAATAAATTCTGTTCACCTCATGTACAGAAGAATACATAGCTTGAATATCTTTATTTTTTTTGTCTTGCTACTAATTCTTTTTGCTGTACTTGAAGTACACAAAAGACCTTTTCCCAAAAAATAAATTGGTTTTAGGTATGAATCCATCACCTAGATGAAAAAAACCTGTTAAAGACATTTAAGTGTCTATTCTACCCAGCTCAATTATCACATATTCCACAGGGTGGAAAGGAATAAATGCCATCAAATGCAATTCCCTCTGTATTTCTTTAACCCTCCCATGTCTCATTCCTCCTTCACAGGAGTAATAATTATATTACTTTAGTAACTACGCGTACACAGTCAGTCACACAGCCAGCATACAGGCCACAAATCTGTGTGCTAGGGATGCCCTGCAGGTAAAGCAACTATTTATAAAGTGCATCTCAAAAGCAATATGAGTCACCTAAGCACAGGACTTTACTGATGGAAACCCGGTTCCTAAAAGAGAAGAATGACTTTGTTTTGACCTCAAATTGTATTACCTATAAACATACCTAGCAGCATGGACTTCACAAAAATGTTAGAATAAATCAAGCTTTAAAATAATGAAATATTTAGGGTTGAGTTGCTTATTATTTTTGCTCAGTAGTGTTAATAGGCTAACAGTCCCACTCTCCCATGTGGAATGAAATATGACTCAATTTAAGTTGATTAGTAATAATTACAAACCAGATATTCTTCTACCTCCTGAACAGCAGGAGACCTGCTGGTTTTTGTAGTATCAATTTTCAGATTTCCTGTGCTCTTATGATTCATACACAATATATGCAAGTTGTCTGCATGGCCAGCACAGATTCTACAATTTATCTAAAAATTAATGCAGGCAGATTGGTTTCCAAATTTGAATAGGACTTTAAACCTACAAGGATACTTCCCGAATTACAGAGTCCAGTAGACAAAGTCAGAGACATCATAAAATAGTATGTTTCCTTAAATCTCAATTTAACAAACTTTTTTTTTTTAACTTTTCCTCCCTTCATTTTTATTTAATTCAATCACCGTTTTAATAGATAAACTTGTTCTCAAACCTCAGTTCTATTTCAAACTTCAATTTATTAATGAGTTGGTTTGAGGAAAGGACAGGGGACTTTATTATGACACACTGTCCATGAGAGAGAGATAAAGAAATCCAAAATGAGGGTGTTTAAGCACTGAGGCAGGTTCCCCACAACTTGTACACTCTCCACACTTGGTAACAGTCACAGCTTCACTTGAGAAGACCCCTAGCAACCTGATCCAACTTGAAATTAGCCCTGTTTCGAGCAAGAAGGTTGAATGATGAGGGCTTCATTTATAGCATTAGCTTCCAGGTGACAGCCCATAAGCCATATGCACTTTTCCTGCAGCAATTTCACTATTCAGTCTTGTTTTCCATGAATAATTACTACAGCTGTCCTACACATTTTAAATAAAACATCAAAAACTTAGATCTTAGGTCTCAATAAGAAAGAAAAAAAATGAGACTTGTGAGAAAAACATTACAGGCTTCGCTTAGAAGTGGTTTATTTCACATAACTAGCTTTTTATTTTCTGACTGCACCATAGTAGGTTTGTAACAGAAACCAGGATACAACAAAATGACATCTTTCCTCTGTGGAAACTTTTCATTCTTACTTTTATTACAAGAAAGAAAATCTTTGAAATAGGATGTGATAGCAGCCAATGACAAGTTATTACCCATTCCTACAAAATATTTCAAACATTCTACATTTCTATGGGAGGGGAGAAACCAACCTAACGTTTTCTGTAAACTACACCGGTCAGTGCAACTAAAACCTGTGTTTCAGTGTTAAATATAAGCTTTTCTAATATCGTAAAGATGCAAGATATTAACTGTGGTTGTGAATTATTCATATTTTACCCAATTATTTTTGTTAAAATGGAGTCAGCTAAGTACCCAGAGATATGCTTCCACAATTCATACATTAATATACACAGATATACACCAGCACAGCATTATTATTTCTATCGTTACTTCTCCATCCTTAGTTTGTGACCCTGCTTTGTCAAAAAGAAGTCATGCATAAGTTAAGAAAATAGAGTAAGACTTCACTGGGTATTTCCATGATTAGTGAGAACCATTTTACAGCTAACACACGTAAATATTAACACTTGTCAAGTGAGATGAAGAAATTTTATTTAAAATATCTCTGTGACAGATATTCTCATCTCCTTGAAAACAAAACCTTTCAGTCTAAGTATCTAGGGAGGATCAGCACTAATCTGAAACCATTTTATTTTATCTCACAGACCTAAACACTGCGGTATGCAAACCCACATCTAGTTAACGTGTATATGGGTAGTTCAGTGCCTGGCTTAGTGGTATGTGAGAGCTCTACAGGCAGCTTCAACAGAGAATCATCTTACCCTTCCACAGAAATGGTCCGCTGCAAGCTCACTGTGGGTGGACGCGTTGCAGTGCTGTGCTGGGAATGACTGTATGACCAAGGAAGAATAAAGAAAAGCATTTGTTAAAGAAATAGAAGTTTTTCTTGTTCTTATTGTCTCTAGCAATTTAGCTAATGCCAAAACAGAAATAACAACCAGCTCATTTTTACACGTGTCTAAAGCATTTTGACTTCAGTGATGCTCATCTCTTCAAAAAAGGGCTCAGTCCTACAGTTTAAAATCAGGTTTCATTCCTCATTAAAAGCAGACAATGAAGAGAGTAATTCCCCTTAACTTTCTTATTCTTTTTAAAATATATATATACACACACACAGTTCAGTGACTTAAAATAACTCAGATGATAATTGTTCTGCCAAATATACTAACCATAAAATGCAAAGTTAATTTCCAAGCAGAAGGTAAAACAGTAAATGATAACATTATCAATCTAATTCTCAGTGTTTCTCAGGCAGAACGCTCAGTAAAAGAGGACATGCAATGCTTATAATTGCACCATGATGTAACTTCAAATTTTACAAATTTCAACCAACAGTCACTAGTTCTATCAGACTTTGAGTACCTTGAGTTTTTCCACGTGAAATTTTATCAATCTAAGACACAAAATTTAGAAAATAAACATGACTTTTTTCTAAGCAAAACAGACTCTGAAAGAAAAATATTTTTGATTGAAAACCTTCAGATCTAATGGCTTCTCATATGTTATGTTGTCATGACTGAGTAATGTCAAAAATAGTTATTATGTTACATAAACCCTATAAATTACACAGCATACATTAACTTCAGTATTATAATATTGTATAATAGTATTGTACCACTACTATTCATGTAAATATAAATGGATAGCAACACAGCATCAGTCAAAGGCAGTTCTGTGACAATAAATTATATTCCTTATCCAAGACAAATTGTTTAAAAGAAAACAAACAAACAAAACACTGGGTGTATCTTCTCTTCGGTTTAAATGGCTACATCACATACTGAGGCTCAGTATTAATAATGCAAGGCACACATTAAAAATAAATCTTTAGGTCATTTTGATATCACTGATTGTAGAATGTTGCAGATTTTGCAAATTTCGTCTTGCTTTCAAGCTTTGTATAAAACTCGAACTGCTTGCTCAGAAGCACATCTTACTTTCATTAAAAGCTAAGACGTTTTAAGCATCACATCTGGTTTACGTGCATTTCACCCTGCAGCATAGCCAACACTTTTTGTCTGACAGAAAAGATGGGATTTCTTCTGCAGCAGGTAGAGTTGTGACACACGGTATCATGCCACGAGACAAACGACCTGTTGGTATTTCCTGTTGTGACCATTGTGCTCTCCTTTCATGTTAATAACTGCTGTACTCATCCTTACTCTGAGTATTTCAGAAGTTCTGTGGGAAAGTATATTCCCTTTCTAAGTAGAACTACAGAAGTTTTTATCTGCTTTATAGCAAAACATAGGATGTACAGGAGTATTGTGAGGCTCTAGCACCATGGTGTAAACAGAATAGTTATTTGGACAAATATTGCAGACTCTTTAATGGATATTGGTTAAAATTTCACATTAAGTTTGTATCTTGCAAATAACTTA
Organism: Microhierax caerulescens; assembly: GCA_035590215.1. Lineage (NCBI taxonomy): Eukaryota > Metazoa > Chordata > Aves > Falconiformes > Falconidae > Microhierax > Microhierax caerulescens. The sequence continues at coordinate 7,614,319 of JAVJGJ010000014.1, read as the reverse complement.
GCATGCATATTTTGAAACTATTTAAAACATTTTTTAGTGTTTATGCATTTTTAAAAAATCTAAAGTTTAGCTTGTGGCTTGTCTTCTGTCCTCCCTCTACAGAGCTGGAAGGGAACATACATCCTTACATTCCTGTACTGGCTTCCCGGGTGAAATTAATAACAAAGGGAACAGCCTCTCCCCTGAATTTTCCCCCTGTATACATAAGGCAGAAGTGACAGAGCAGAGCCACAACTCCTTCACCGTTTCCCTGTGCAGCTTGACTCTCAGTAATTTTATTACTTGAAGTTGCATCAAGAGATGCAATAATACAGCTGGTACAAGGAACAGGAACCTGGCAGAGAGGAGGGACGATGATGTATGTCACGAGCGTCTAAGTCACATTGTATGTCAAGGTCTGTTTCTCAGAGAAGGATGGCAAAGCCATGCCTGAGCTACACTTCCGGAGACTTTATACAATGGAGACTTTAAACAAGCAGCTCATATTCTTGCAACAGATGCTACATATTTTGTGGGGAGAAAAGTCTCTTAATGAGGCATGGCAAGGCAGCAGCTGAAGGTTTCATGCAGGGATTGGGTTTATTTCATAAATGCTGGGTAGTGTTTTGTTTTTCAAAGGAAAATTCAAATGTCACAGGAAAGGGAAGCTGAGCAGTGACAGCAGATTTGGCACTTTGCCTTAAAACATTTAAGCCACTTCTGCCCGTTTCAAGATCTCCTCCTTACTAGGGCCATAGCATACTGTTAAGGCCAGAGCCACAACAGCTATGCCCAAGTACAGCTAGCCAAACTGGCTTCAATTCCAAAAGTTCTGTCTCCCTTCCCAAAAAAGATTTCAGCATTGCCCTATTTTTACTACAGTAAAATTAATTATATAACCCTGACCAGCCTTAAAATGGGCAAAATTATGAGACCATTAAAGGTAGGACTTCCAGATGCTAAATACTAAAACCTAATAATTTCCTCTTTATCTACAGAATTATTAACTGGACACCATCACCAAACCATATTTAATAGTAAGCTCTTGGGATGTGACTAAGTTTGGATGTTGGAAATCAAAAAATGGGCCACACTCATTGAAGTAATTTACAGAACGGAGAATTATTGCTCCTGCACTGGAAGATTCAAAATGAGGACAGGACCAATCTGATCACTGTAACAGACTCTCAGTCTCCACAGCGATGCTGTGTTTTACTCAAGGATTCAACTACCTTTGACAATTGATACTTAAACCAGGCTATTTTGTGCAAAACCTAAAAGTAATAATCTCACTGTTTCTAAGCATTGTATATAATGGATAAAGCAGGACTAATAATTTTGTGGCCAGACTATTCATAATGGCATTTACAGATTAGCAAAAACTCCTAAGCCTTTATAAAAGATCCCTGTTAGACATCACATGCTTTTCTTTAACATGGAACAAATTACCCTTCTGAACACAGACCTACCTAGATCTAGAGCTGGATAAAAAATACATTCATTACTGGATTTCTATATTCATATATGCGTAAAAAATGGGACATTGTTTGATAAATGAAAATTATTGTTGTTTAAAACATATGATCCCTATTTGGGAAGGTTGGTAAAAATGCCGTTTATGAATTTTCTAAGGAAAAATAATTTTTGAAACGCAAAATTGAACTGAGAACAAGCAGCTCTTCCAGAAGTGATTAGCAGCGCCAGGTTCCTTGATTTTGGGTGTCCAGTCTAAAACACTTCCAAAAACCTACTTTGCCAAAAGAGGATATTCACCCCTTTCAGAAAATCCCGTGTCTAGCAAACATCTCAGCAGAAGGGCAAGGTGCCCAGCACACACAAACCACCCTCCTCAGCCACTGGAGAAATGGTGAAATGGTGCTGTGCCACCAAATCAGCCTGGCAGTAATCCTCACACAGTACTGTTATGGCTGGAGCAAGAAGTAGCAAATTAAGCAAAGGATTTTCCAGACATGCTGGACAAAGACAATTCAGAGGGAAGTGTGGATCCTTCGGAAAACAAAACACATTTCAATGATGGAGTGAAAAAAAAGACTAGGGTGGCAATATTATTCTCTATTACATCAGATGCTCTAGTAAGTGATGTAATCCCATAACAAGTATGAATCACAGCCACAATTTCATTCAGTATTCTCCTGAAATTACCAAACGGCCCAAGCACTAGATGTCATCAGTATCCCTCACTGGAATGACTACTTCCTTAGGCAAAGCTGCAAAAAGAACCTTATACCTCACTCCTTGCAAGTGAGGGGCTCAGCTACTGGCAATATTCCACTCATTAGAAATGCTTTTCTAATCCTAGTTACTTGTGACAGAGAGTTCAAATAAATCCTTGGATTTTTCATTAAAATAATTCATAAATGGTGAACCTCTTTTGTGCATAATTATAAAAACCAAATCTGAAGCTCAATACAAGCTTATGTCTTCTAAGGTATCGTCATGAACACAGTGACACATAAAAACCAAAAACACAGCTTAATCACTGCTTGACACAAGTGACTATCCAGTTGGAGACACAAATAACAGTCTGATACCATTCCTTACTGGTTTATTTAAAAAATAAAGCTGCTGGTGGCTTCTGTCAAAGACACTTACATGTGTCATGTCTTTTGTAGCACAAAAGAAAGTAACACTTCTGAGTTACTGCTACCAATATTTTTGATGACGAATACCTAAACATAGACACTTACATCCCTATTGAGATATGAAAGTAAGTATCATGTTCTTACACTCACGGATGTAAGTATTCAAAGTTCAACAATTAGGCTTATAAAAATGCTACTGTTTCTCTGAAATGATACAGAATGAATGTCTCAGTAGTTTTATTAATACAAAGTAATCATACTTCAAAATACTACTCAGTACTACAGCCCCACAAAATGGATCTTTCCTGAAGAAATGACTCTCACATCCTGTCAAATACCAGTTTTAACTTCTATTTCATTTTAGTTCATTGAGACAAAGGGAATATACTGTTCTTGTAAGACAATTCATATGAGTGATGGAACAAAGAATGAGATTATAATTGGATAATAAAGGGTAAAACAGGGAGCAAAGAATCCAACCTCTCTTTTTTATTAAGTTGGTGTTTGTTTTAAACCTATCTCTTAGGCAAGGCCTGACATTTCATGACTTTGTTAAATACTAAAAATAGAGCAGCCTGGTGTCAACATATTGATTTAAATGTTTGTTATGAAAATAAGGATATCAATAACTATTATAGTATCAAGAAGTCAAGAACAAGAAGTCTCCTTAGATTTAATTCTGTTCTAGCCCAAGGATGCTCTAAAAGTACTTCTGCTATGTGGGTGACACTGCATCTGGAGGCAGCATCATAACCCCCTCTTTCCCTGCAGGGACCACATGAACTACCTACCACCTTCCCTTCACAAATGATGCTTTCACCAGTACACAATATCCCAGTGAAATGCCTACCTCAGATGAAACAATCACATTAGAGAAATATCTAATGTGTTTAAAATTCTATAGTGCAATCTGGCAACCAAAAATATGGACAAACTGCCATGAAGGGATCAGACTGCATGACACTCAAATCAAAGTTCATCCCAAAGCCTGCCTATTGCATTGAGGGTGGAAGAAAGATGGTTGTTACAATCCAAAATTTTTCTTGGTTTCTTTTGCTTGTATAAAAACAATACACATTGCTTTTACACACAGAAAAGTCATTAGTTTTCCTCTCCCAACTACCTCCTATCAACAAGGAACAGTTGTTAGTTATTTGATATAGCCCTGATTTAGGAAACCTTTTGTTTCCGTGTATCTTTGTTTTGACAAGTCAAAAGTGACAGATAAAACTCATTATTTGCTTCCTAAATCAATTGACCTGATCTTCTCATAAAGAAGCAGTGATGCAGCTAGTGGCACAGGCTAGACAGAGACCTCCCTGAAAACTGGCTTTGGAGCAGCATTCTTGAAGTCCCAATTCTGAAACTGCCATGCAGAAGAAAAGTATACAAATCCCATTTGTCTATCAATATGTTCTGTGCAGAAAAAAACCACAAACAATCCCCCAAACTAGGGCTCTGAGTTATTCTTCATTATTCACAATACTGAAAGAACAAAGATGGACCAATACAATACAGAAGTTCCGCTGGAGAACAGCTAAGGGAACGCTGACACTTTGGTTTTATGATGTATTCTCAGCATGTTGTTTCTTACGTCAAGGATGGAAGGTAGCAGGGCAGTTGTTTGTAAAGCTTCTAAGCCTTTGCTTTGATGGATATAAGAGTTTAAGAAGACAACATGCTTTAACTCTATTGATGTGGAGTTTTAATTCGGCTCAGTGAAGTGAAACCAGTTTTTCCTGATGCTGCCAATGGCTGAACTTCTAACTTAAATGAGTTTTTGCTCTCCTGTGGGATTAATTAGAAGACTAGAGAGTGCTTTTTTGCTATTAATTTTCTCTCTGCTACAAACAGCTTGATAATATCCAGTACTAACAGTTACTGACCCATATTAGAAGTGTCAAGCTAACCAGACAGACTCCCATCAGAGGTAAGTAGGAAACTTCAGAGAACAGGACATTCAACTGTGCTACTTTCAGATCACCCTTAGGCACCAAAGCCAAACATGAGATGTAACCAGTTTTCATGCACAAGCACATGCAATGAGGATTTTTGGAGTGACTTAGGAACAATAACTCATTTTTTAAATGGCATCTGTACATATATTCTATAAATAGCATCGCTAGGCTAAACACCTACCCAGTGGGAAACAGTGAAGAAACAAAATGAAGGATTAGGCTGTCACTCTGCCTACAAATATGTAGAATAAGGACAACACAACATCTCTGTTCAGGTTCTCTGGAGTAATTTCACTTGCACAAGTAAAGTCAACAATGTTGCTGACCTCTCCTTCCCTCCTTCTCTTCCTTTACCTCCTTCCTTTCTTCTTTCCCTTCCTTCCTTCCTTCTTTCTTTCTCCAAACAGTATCCACAAAGAAGTGGTTATCCACATTCTGCAATTTGAAGTATTTGTAATTGCAGCCCTAAATTAGCATCATATAGGAATAAGGAAGCAGTAAGGAAGAATGCAAGGTGAAACTGTGACTCAGAGGAACGCTTCAGCTCCTGGAAAAAAGCTAATTATCCACCTTTGTTAGCAGTGAGCCTAAATCAGCACCTATCTTCAAAGTGGTAAAACATCCCCTGACTTCAGATCTGCTTTCCTCACATCTGAGATAATTGCAGGAGATAACAATAAGCTTTAAAATATAAAAAAGTGTGCTTATCTGAGATGGAATTGTTATTTTAGTTTGAAATATAATATTTAAAACAGCTGAAGAAGTTTGGAATGCGTGGGGAGAACTGAGAATAGTTAGGAATGCTGTTTAAAGGAGTACATCATAGAGGATATACTATCGGTGAAGTTTCACATGTGCTCTGATGTCCGCATGTAGGGTAAATACAGACTCAGACAGTACCGCGAAGAGCACAGCACTGAGCAAGTTAGGCATACCAAGTTAAAAATGTACAAAAATATTACTGTTACAAATCTATACAAAATCAGGTGGAACAAATTATAGCAAACTTGAGACCTGTTTTAATGACTCAGACATGGTACCTTGCTCTTTTGGGAGGTTATTCTGTTCTACATGTCAGTTAGGTACTGATTTCTGTTATAACATACTTTTTTTTTTTTTCTCCCTTTCATCCCATTCTTCTAATTCATTATGTTCCTTTGTCATATCTTCTCCCCATACTTCGGAAGGGGTGTTTTTTCCCCTTCTAAATGCCTTCTCCCCATGGCACTGCCCCTGCAGCTGTGGGGCTTGGCCCTGGCCAGCCTCTCTTATACCCTGTGCAATTCACTGGAATGGTGATGCTCAGAAACAACTAATGCCAGAAGAGAATTAGGAGCGATAGCCAACAGCAAATGAGGTACGGCACTCAAGTGTACCAGCATGGCAAAAAACCCTTAGTGATGTCAAAATACATAAGCATCATGTCAGAGCAGGGAGGAAGGTGATAGCTGCTTTTCCACAAGGAATTAGAAACTCTGCATTGTATTTATGAGGCACTGGTACCAGGGTACCACAAGGTGTAGGTAACTGGGAAGCCACACAGTGCATCAGGAAATTTTCTGTTGTTCCTAAGCAAATGCTCCCTATTTAAATTCAAGAAAGTAGCACTATGTCCTCTGCCACAGCTGCAATTGGAGCCAAACTCAGCTGCTACGTTCATGACCATTTCCATCTGATATTGCTTAAGCAACTGAGAAGGTAAGATTTCCTTTCTTCTGCCATTATCCCTTCTTTTTTTCTACATACCTACACATGTTTTTCACTTCTTGCAAATCTTTTGACATGTAAACCTCAGTTTTCAGCTGGTCAAACTAACTTCATCAGGGAGTACTCGAACTCCAGGTGGAGCTTTGTAATTCCTCATATTCATTACAGTAATATTAATAATAACAATAACAACAACAACAATAATAATAATACAACTGACAGGCTAGTAGGATGACTTGAGGTTTACTTTTTTTACCAGTTACAGAATGTATTGGAATGCCATGGAGGTGAGGGGCCCCGGACCGAGCTGGCTGGGGCTGAGGGGCTGTGCCCTACAGGGGGGGCCCACGCTGGGACACCGCTGTCCCCTAACACCGCTGTCCCCTAACACCACTGTCCCCTAACACCGCTTCTGATGTAGTTGTAGAGCTGCGCCATGCTTCTGCATTGAAATGTATTTATTGCACAGAAAGCTCGTTAGGTTTCTGTGCAAGTAACAACAGCAATATCTGCACCAAAATCCCTTTCCAGTTTAAGCAACTGTTGGAAGACGTTAGCAAGGACTTGAAAAATGGGTCCACTTATAAGAAACCTCACATGGCAAAACCTGGATAAAAATCAAGGAGTATCTCAGTAGCTTTAGGAAAACTCATACAGGCACAACAAGGAGAATCATGTAAGATCTGCAGTCCAAAAATAGAAAATTGCAGATCATACAACATTATACAAATATTTACCAGTTTGCACATCATACAAGTATTTACCAGTTTCAGGGGGGGTGGGGAGGAGGAAAAATTAGGAAGTTTTCCATTAAGGAAATTGCTCATATTGTCTAAAGAAAAAGTTTGTGCCTACTTTGAAGTCCAAATACAGCATAAATTCTGAAATAATGTAAACTAGCAGTAAATGGTTTGCAACAACGCTAACAGCTAGCAAGACCTTGAATATCAAAAAGAGTTAAGACCATAATTTTTAGGTGAACTTGTTTATTATTGTGGATAGAACTGGATGAACTGGACTGTTTTTGTGGAAATTCAATTTTGTAGGAGATAGGTACTCGACAGGAGGATCAGAAAACAACTGGTTAAACAGACACTAGAAAAATCTGGAAAGGCCTCACACTTTCGTGTACTTTTCCACTACAGCCCACAGAAGTTCATTTACAGTTATGAATACCACTTGTATGACTGTTGAGAGTTCCCTTCAGGGATCAGAGACCTAATTCCAATTCAGGATTCAAAAAAACCAAAGCGTAATGTGATTTTAACACAGAACTCTGTCAGAGCAATCTTGTCATTAACGAAATGGACGCAGATTATGTCTTAATGGTTATACTGATCTTGCAGTACTGCACTTAATGCCTGGAACAGCTGAGCTTTGCTTTCTCTTCTCAAGGGAAGGTTGACTTTCTTTGTACTGATGATGACAGTTGGAAAATAATTCACAGAACTTTTATACTGCATCTGCTTCTTTTTTAAAGAGTAGGGAAATCATAGATAAATAAGCCTAATGACAGAGCTCATATTACTGCAACCCATTAAACTAATTTGCAAAGTTTCTATCCATCTCCATCGAAAGAAAAACAAGCACATAAAATTCTTTTCTTGGTAGAGTCATCGCACTGAATTTTACTCATTCAAGATAAAGCATATGAATAATAATAATTAATTAAAGTGATTTAAAACAGCAATGAAAAACTGTCTGATGCCAAACCATACCATGCCATTAACAAACATTTCTGTATCTCAAGAGATGCTGTGTCATTCTATTTGCATAATAAAAACGTTCCTATAGAAATTTAAGTTTTAATACTGTTTCTGCATAAGACCAAGTTCATTTCCTTTGTACTTATTAGCTCTCATATGAGCACTGCAATGAATTACAGCAACTGTCAAGGTGAAAAGGCCAGAAAAGGAGCGTATTCAGCTTCCACACAAGTTGTTCATTAAAACAAAAAGAATTCTCACAACAGAAAGAACATTAATTTACGATTACGATCTAAAATCTATCAGAACAGCACACTTTATATTTCAGTTACTCCTGGTACGATGTTTACTGCACCTGTGTGATACCTTCTGATAATGTTATCCCTCCTATCTGGATATACATTATCTCTGTGCAAGCTAGGAATATGGGTTGAACATCTGTCTTGTTTAACAGACCAGAGGTGAGAATGTAATCCCTACATAAGCTGCTATTTAGTGTCACTTTCTACGTCATTCAAACCAGCCCAGCATGCATGTGTGCATGTGCAGCTATACCAAACACAAAAAACAGAAATCCTTCAGAAATACACAGAAAAGCCAAAGTAGAAATAACATAACGCACAGAAACAAATGGCATCCCAACACAATGCATACAAACAGCAGTGAGTGGCAATTTGAAAATGCAGAAGTATAAAATATTGTATATTTTGAATATATATATTCAAAGTATATATATATAAAAATATATATATATAAAGAAGTATATATTGTCAAAATGAAAGATGAATAGTGAAGAGATCCAGTAGCTTAAACTCTTCTGTTTCTAAACTAATCTATAGGAATCATGATTCTTGGATCTTTTTAATTTGATAGAAGTTGGAGTTACTCTGCATTTCATGGGGAACATTCAACATTTTACACTATGGGGTCTAAGAATGAAGTACACACTAGAAGCAGATACAAATTTTTTTAAAAAAACTTAATTTTTCTCATTCTGGGGTTACTCACAGTGGGAGTGTCAGGTACAAGCATCTCCCATAGTAGATCACTGTAATATTGCCCAAGCTTATTACTAATTAATTTTGCCTGTCTTTGATTACAGGCCATAAATTGGATTAGATGAATGATGGGTTAGATAGGTTATTTATATGTTCCATTACGTCAATCCTTATATCCCTAAATCAACATAAAGCCCACCATTTATTTAAAGATGCTTGCTAACTTCAATCTTTGAGAGAAATTTAGCTATTTAGAACAGAACTGTGAAAGGAATTTATGAAGAATTCTACTCTAAGCCTGTGACAGTCATTAAGGCAAATTGTTTAGTTACAAAATTAATAAATAAATCATTTGAGTAAAACATTAGGAACTGGTTTTAGAATATGTGCAAAATTAGCAAGCTTGCGTACATGATTAAGCTGATAGTCAATTTGTGATACTTCTAGGAACTGATTTAATGTCGTTAAGATACTTAACAGTATAAATCCTGGACAACAGCCTGAGGTTTTTTCACTAAACTTTTCAAATATTTCTTGCAGGTTAGTGGTCATTTCTTATAATTACAATCTTCTCATCAGTCAGCCAGAAAACCCAAGGTTCTTGGGTTATTTCAAGGTTAATTTAGTGTGAAAGGTGAAGATGCTGTCATGTTTCTTCTACTTTCAGCTTTCACTTATTAGATAAAGAGCTTTATCTAGAACCACATCTCTCTTTGCTGCTTTTAACTAATAATTTCTCTCTGCAAGTACCTTTGTACTTTGGTTCCCAAATGTTTTGGCCAGATGCATTGGGTACACTGAGACAAAAAACGTTGTTTAAGAGAAAACATATGAGTAACTGACAGACAGGGAAGCACAAAAAAACATTAATCAATGAATAAAAATGGTCACAGTTGGATTTACACCAGCAACTCATCCAATCTTAACAAGGGCTAAACCCAGAATTTCATTGTCATTTAATACCACTGTAAAAAAAAAAAAAAAACCAAAATAGCCACGCAAGGAAGTTAATTTTGGAGATGGGTATCTTGTGTCCGTATTTATCCTGTGCACATGAACTGAGCTAGCATTGCAGGTTTTTGCTTCAGTTCTCCCTGTTTTATTTTTGAGGATGAAGCAGTTCCGTGGAAAACCTATGAACACGCTGCAATCAATGAAACACTTCACATATGAAATATGGAGTACTCAGATGATGCAAAAAAACTGATGGAGGATAAGCCCATGCATTGGATGGTCATCCACATCTTCAAATCTTGCATTTGCAAGATTGGCAGGAAATTCCATGGCAATAGGCTCTTGTGTTTAGAATTCCTTTGATATACTGTTTTATTCCAAGTTATGCCGCTCTTCCAATTTATCATGGATATCTACTATTATATAAAATACGTGTATTAAAAATAATCGTATTTTTAATCAGTGGAATTCTCCAAATACAGTTGGGTAAATACAATAAGAAACCCAAAGAAGGTTCTTCCACTCATCAGTTACTTCTGGATATAAAATGCTCGGTTTTGTATCCAAGTGAAGTGTAACGGTTTGCTATTTTTTTCTCCTGGCCCAAAGATAGGTCTGGAGACATTCCACACCTTTGAGGCATTTAAATGCATTTAAATTTGCATCTTAGTATTAAACCTATGATAGCTAGTGTAGCTACAGAATCCTTTTATATACCAATCAGACGTTGCTGCGTAACAGTCCCAAATACCAACTCTTCCCTTTCAATACAAATGCAAAATATCAATGAGTATCAGAAAATATTAATGATTTCAATTTATTTATTTCACAGATGGCAATCCAGACCCATTAAATATTCTTACAGTAAATGTTACACTGTGCAAACCTCTGATTAGGAATAGAGGTAAACCAGAAAACAATTTCCTTTCACACTACAGCTCATCTTGCTCTCTATTTAGAGACTGGTTTAAGCCTTAAGAGATCTATTTTAATTCACTTTGCTTTTTCTTGTTAGAAATATAAAGTCCCTTGACAATACTGCCAAATTCCTGCATATTGGTTAGTCAGCTTGTGAATCCACATTCCAAGTCAAATGGTGGCTTCCACTTTTTTCCAGCAATTTATTTTACAAGTCAATTGAAGCTATCTCAAAAAGATAATTACACTGATTAAAATTCCTATATTTGCACAACTGCATTCTTGATATATGTGCTTGCTTTGTTGCTCCTTTTGGCAAGTAAGTCTGAAACTTATAGCCTCACTGTGGATTTCCTTTAGGACCTTAGTAAAGCCATTTACTCACTCTGTTTGACAGCTCCCTGTCTAAAAAACCAAAGATAAACGAGATGTCCAGACTCTTACAGAGATGGCAGCAATATCAAGGTAGACAAGACTAAAATTAATTTGTGTTATTCACCATTTCTGTGGGCAAACTGAAGAAAACCTGTCATTTCCAAGATTGCGTCAATGTTGAATTTCTGTTAGTTGACACTAATTAAGCTGATTTTTTTTTTTATTGTAAAATGGTAACACAAGTATAGCAGAATTGGAAAATTTAAACATGAAAACATGAAAGGCTGCCTGGACAACATTATATAAATCTGATGTGAAAAAAATACAGCATATTCCTTCCTACTGGAAAGCTAATTTACATTAATCGTTATAAAAATCCTCTCTCTTATCATAGTGGTGATTACTAAGAACTACAATTTTATATGGCAGCATGGTGTTTTAAGGTTTACCCCTCAGCAATGGTCCATGCTACTTGATTTAAGTCAATAGCAAATAGATGTACCATTCCAATCATTTAAGAATTTATTTTCCATGTGATGTTATTCCTTATGAAGGATGCTCAGTAGTACACTCAAATAGATTGTGGCTTTTTGAGAAACAGTCTTTCAGATGCTACAAAGCATGATGTCATGGGATTTGGAAGTTAGCCTTGACATGAAAGTACGAATCTGCTTATAGCATTACGTTGCCATGTTTATTCTTGGATTATCCAAGCTCCAACAAAGTCAGTGTAATTCTCCTTCTGACTTCACTGGGATATGATCTGCTTTTGTTATTGTACTGATCTTCCTTTGCGGACACCTGCTGCTTAATCCCATTTTTGTCAAAACAGGAGACTACCTCTCCTGTGATTAATTCAAACTGCTACGGTACTGCACAAGATCGCATAAGAAACAAAATAGGAAAGGCAAGGAAAAGAAATAGGCTGATCACTATTCCAGTATTCTGATCATTGCCACTACGGTATGAATCTTGAATTTTTGTTTCCAAAGCGCAAACTTCCAGTACCCTGGCTGAAAGACCCCGTTCTGTAATCCGTGGCATACCAACACAAATGCTAATTGCTGAGTGATGACTACAAGAGGTATCTGGGAAACCAGGCAAAGTGCATTAGGGAAACTATGCCAAAATTTCCATCAGGATTAAATTTCCCTCTTTGCATACTTCCTTTTCTAACTGCCGTGCACATACCAACCAGGAGAACTTTCAATCATTTGAGCCTCAAGATTGTAGACGGCATCTGTGATTTCAATGACACTCATGAATATGTTGCCTACTTTAGACGTCTTCATACAACAAGACTTTTTTACGCTTTCACTGAAGCAGTATAACGCAGTATAACATATAAAATGGTTGTAAAGTCTTGATATGAAAAATTAACAACCTTCACTCATACTGCTGAATCTGAAATGTCAAAAGCAAATTTGTTTCTGCATGGTGTAATGACAGTATTATGTGAGCCTGTATCCTAACCAAACCTGTAGGACTTCTGCTTCCAGCCAAGCCTGTACAGCCACAGATACTACACAAGTCCTCCTACCTGCAACTCTTAGTCACTGTACCCTGAATGGGCTAACAGTTCTGATTATACTTTATGCCATCTTCATTAGATCAGCAGCTGAACTGTCTATACATATTGCTGATTATTCCCCAGTCAACTATTAATCAAGGTGGGCATTTACTGGCAGCAGGTTAGACTGCTTCATCAGCTAACCTAACTCATCTAGAACCAGCTCAGGAGTATCTGAATGGTCTTGCATTGCATTCTGCAGATGCACCCTACTACCACTGAGTAGTACCAAGTGACATTTAGTTTCCCCACTATGTAGTCCCCCATCTGGGCTTCAGTGCACTTCAGGTGTGCATGCTAACGCTATTTCTCTCAAGGGTAATATACTATGATGGCTTCAGCCTGCTTTTTAGGAAAGCTCATCTTAAGGATACAGTCATTGCTATTCAGAATTCAGATGTTAGAAAGCAGTGTAATCAAATTATGAGTAATTCGTGATGTGCAAGAACATATACACAAGTGTACGCTCACATTGTAGTTATATTCTTTCCCCTGCCCCCCACTTCATCAATGTAAGTGATTTCAACAGCATAAAAGCAAGAACTATAATGATTCTCCAAAGATACTGTAAGCAACTCCAATTAGCTGTGGAATGATGCATTTTCTACATAGACTTTGGAAATACTCTAGAAAAAGAAACTAACTGTGCATCTCTCTGGGGTTTGTACTGTTTCTGTTCCAGTGTTTCCTTAACAATACTGAAATTTTAATTGAAAGTCAAACTAAATCCTTCTCTCCTTCCCTCTGTCAGCTACAAAAAAAGTATTTTAATATCTTGTCACTTCCACTGACCTTGCTTTTTATGCAGTAACAGTTGCAGGTTTATGCACTTATTTTACAAAAATATCAGATAAGCTAGCTGCTTCCAGTGCTATTCTTTAAAAATGAAATAAAAACCTTTTAAAGAATAAATTGTTTAAGATCCCAAAACATTAAAAAATGCTACATGCAAATTTACAATGACAACTTAGCTAAATTTAGGTTCAACCCAAAAAGGTCAGTTGCGTAACTAGACTTCCACAACATTCAGGGATGTTTAGAGCTTGTAACCCTTTCTGAACACTTAATGTGTGGGCTTTTTTCTTTTCTTTCTTAGCAAAACAGTAAAAATGTCTCCCAGTGCCTTCATATTGATAAGCAGCTCATAATGACTATGGCCTATGATGAACTCCTATGTCAATTTGTCCTACTACTGCAAGTTGACACTGAATACCGCTGCATACATACTTATGTTTTAGCAATGGCAGTTTTTTCTTTCTTTTCTTGTCTTTTTCAATGTTTCCTATCAAAAACAGAAGTTCAGGGTTTTGCATTTCTCTTGTATATAAATACAATTTGTGAATAAAAAATAAGTATCCCTCTTTATGCCCTCCCTTTCCTGCATTCCACACCCCACCCCCCCGGTTCTACTTCTCAAATCAAGCCAGTATAAATGCTCTGATGCCTAAAGAAACTATGGTGAAGCACAGTAACCATGTAACTGATGTTTTCAACATTTTAACTTTAAATCTTCCCCATTCGCTTTTTCAGTTACAAAACAAAGTGTCAGTATTTCCAAAACTCGAAAGGATTTTGGTTCAGGTCCCAAGGTAGTAGTGGGAAAGGCACCCTCTCTTGTGGGGATATTGATAATCAGCAATTCCAGAAGAGCTTTCATTTGTTGCTTTGTGGTTTTTTTAAAAAGCACATTTTGGGAAAATTTTGGATGCAAGTATTGAGGCAGTATAACGATAGGTGAGCTCTACAACTTTAGAGCTGCACACTAGAACGTGTCTGAACAGCTCCCTGTAACGAACCAATATTCTTAAACATTTCTGTCTTCCTGTACAGTAAGGCTTTCTAATTTCCTACACACACACACACACTTTTAAAAGACTGAACTAACTTATGAAAAGATTACAGAGTTTATGCAAATTCACCGAAGAAACCATGGAGTGGGAAGAGAAACCGACTGCCGTTAGGCACAACCCCAGTCCACCAGGATAACATAAATTATCCTCCCAACTCCTCGTGTGTATCCTGAACTAAGTGAAATCTCTAAGAGAAATTTTAAAGATTTGAAGTCATATTTAGATCTCACTGCAGGTTACGCCATTGGAAGTTACATCTACAAGAAAAGAAAAAGGAACCAAACAAACCATTTTTAAGTAATCACCAGACAATTTTGGTGGCCAAGCACATAGCACCTCTAGCCAAGAAACACAGTAATAGCTTTAAAATATTCCTCATGAAGGACTGAGCTACTATTTCTCACACCAAATAGGGAATTGAGAAAATGCCAAGACAAATCAACTGGAGTGAAAGTGCTTTCACTAGGAATTAGAAGGGGGCAGGTAAAGAGATCTAACAAGTGTATACTCAGACTACTTTCTGCCTGAGAGGTGAAGGGATGGAAAATTCAATATACAAACTGAGATACAGAGCCAAAGCGTCATGGTTGGCAAAGCAACCATGTACCAAACTATGGAATTTAAGCAGATATTCTTGTCTGTATACCTCTGGCCTGTATTTCTTTAGTAGCCCATATTTCACTTTCAAATGTAATTTATGTACTTCCAAATCTGTATTTTATTGGAAATCAGTTGGACTTTGACTGATGACATTATCTGAAAGCTCATCTTGCATTTTACAACAGCCAACTTTCTCACTAGGCTAGTGAATCAGTAATTTTTAAAAACTTTATTCCATGTCTTCTGCGTCTCCTATGTATTACAAACGTTTATAGCTATATTTACATGAAAATGAATTTAAGTCCTTAGGAAAACAAGTTCAACAGTGCTTCACACCAAAATGAAAGCTTAACCTACAATAAGGATATTATTTATTCAAAGCCCAGGTTGTATTTAAAAACATCTCACTAACTGTATTTACATATATAAAAGTACTATATATATAAAGGAGAGTATAGTTTCCCACAGGTTTTTGTTTGGTTTTTTTCTCTATTTTCCCCATTTTCATAAACCCCTTTGTAATATTTGTGATGCCAGACTGAATCAGGGAACAACGTACAACAATATCCCAAAGTTATGTTGAGAGTTCAGTCCAACTCAAATATAAATAAGCGCCTTAAAGTTTTGGGGGTTATGGTTACCATTACTTGTATCACACTGAAGTCTCTGCAGACAGATGGTTCCAATTATATAGTCAATATTTTCAAAAAGCAACAAATGCTTTTTTGAAATAGGAAATGTAATGAGTACTGATCAAGAAATATTTCTGCAGTAACATGAGAAATATATAACCATTTGGTTATATTTTTCCTAATGATGGTTGCACGTCCTTTTAAAAACAGTGCAAGTGGCAGAAGAATCTGATCCCATTGTTTTAGCCTGTGGCTACTGAAATCAGTTTTCCCACTCCTGTGGCAAATTATTATTATCATAGACCCATAAAGGTACAGGTCTGTTCTGATAGTGGGGAAAAAAAATCTCAAAAGGAAACAAAAAACATGTAGAAATTTTATTGCAGATCCAGGAGGTGGATCCCATCATGTCAGGTTTCTTTAATCGTAGTATTTATGTGTGCCTGACTATTCCATTAATGAGTATTTTATACTTTTTGGACAGCAGCAGTAAAGTGCTGTGAAATCAGAGGCTACATGAGATGAGGATCTAGTTTGAACAGCACATTCAGTTTTGCAGCACCTTCCACAACAGTGTCCTCCAACAGGCTTGTGGTATCGCTTGTCTAGCGCAGACTCAGCAGAGTGCTGCCTCCTGATTTCTCTATCACAAGCATCTTTTTAGGCATACCCTGTTCAAAGTCAGACCTTACCTGACTTGGCAAAACAAGCAGAAATGGACATATTTGCAAGTATCTACATGTAGGGTTTATGTCAACAACAATAAACGGTGATAATTAAACACAAAATAATCTGGGGACCCCAGTCAGCACTACGTTACTCCGGTGGGATAACTGTAGTGTAAAACAAGACTGGCACAGGGCTGTGAGAAGGTTCATTATTACTCTTATAGTTCTTTCGCATTTCCATGACAAATTACGCTGCAATTAGAGGCTCCACCTGTTTTCCATGATGCCTCCTATCACTCCACTTGGTACTAATGATCATTTTTTATGTACTGCAGAAAATCATGCAGTTGGCACCCATTGGGAATACCTTTTAAATCCAAGGGCTGCTGGTGGTTCCTGTGGATGCGTGCCACATATTTCACAAATGGACAAAATTGAAGTAAAGCCTTAATTTGCCAAGGTCATACAAGCTGTCAGTGGTACTGGCAAATTTCTCAGTCCCCAGCTCTTTGCTCTAACCAGTAAGCTTTCTTGCTTTTTTGAGTGTGGCTACAACCCTGGAAATTATTCTTCCCCCAACAGGTACAGCATAGGTAGCCATAGGGTAGCTTTGTTTACCTTGTCTCCAAGGTAATATTTTATTTGTAAGCTCAAATAACTATTTCTTAGGGTAAAACCAGTAATTCATTCTCCAGGTTATATCTATTCTTGCTTTTTCTGATGAGCTGAGAGTCTAGCAATTACTGTGACAGATGGAGTGATGATTTTTATGATGTGGAAACTTGTCCACAGGAATGAAACTGCAATCTCCAAACCCATTTCTCATATTGGCCTTTAGACAGTTGTCAGGTAATAATTGTCATTAACTTTCATCACTGTGGACAAGATTTGAATTAGCAAATGGCTCCATTAGCCTGTTACTGTAGCAATCCTATGTGGAGTGACACGTTCTGTCAATTTTTTTGTCATTTATCCTGAATACACTTGAAGCTGATATGGAACCAATATAAAAAATGTGGGTTAAAACCTCTTGCAATACTCAGAAGCATTTGAATATTGTGACTGGAGGTTTAGTGCTCGATCATTTGGAAGAACTGTTTCAAGGGGATTTTCAAGAGACCAAACCAAGATGTTTGAGCAGGTGCTTATACTAAAAATAAACAATAATGTGTCTCAGAAATGA
>JAVJGJ010000014.1:7569534-7589953 GCA_035590215.1 Microhierax caerulescens | reverse complement strand
CCCCCCAGCCCACCTCCTGACAGTCTATAGAGATTGACCATTTAGCCACAATCTAATCATCAGTGATCGCAATTCACATCTCCATGGCTCCAAAATCCCCTAAAGCCTGCTTGTCCAACTTTCTAATGCAAGCTGGTCCCTTGCTTTCTAAAGGGAGCATTTTAAAAGTACAAGTGTTTGTATCTCTTCTGTTGTCTGGCTCTAAGCACACAGGACACTGTGATGCTTACAGATAAATTACTCACATGTACACTGGACCTAAAGACCTGAAGTCGTTTGACTACTTTTTGGCTGGTTATTTCCTTTAAGACAATATTTGCATAGAAATTAAAATATTGTGAATAGATCTGTTAGTGCCTGGCAACCTTTTGGAGTTATTTATACCTTTGTAAAACATTACCCTTATCAGTGTTTGTCACTCAAATTTGCACTGGCCTGAACAGCTTGACTAATCACTTTGTCCACTGATTAAGCACCTTTTTACAAATTCTGGCAAGTACACAGTTTTCATCCTAATAAACTGACAGCTTCTGCATGGTCTTACCACATCTGTTGCATTCTTGATTAGTATTTGTCTTATTGTTTTTTAATTTAGCGTTCTGTTTCATAGCACAGCTGTTTTTCTAATCCCTGGGGTTTCTTTCCTGTTAGTGTATCTTACATTAGTTTCCATTTTACTTTCCACTTACTTCTGCTCTTCTCTTCCCACATTACTCTTTTCTTTGAAAAGTGTTTTCTGTAGAATATGTCTATGATCAAAGCTCTAAACACAAATATTTTTATTCTACTCCAGAATATAGAAGATGATAGTTTTTTTCCTGACAAAGGAAGCACTTGTCATCTTCTTGAAAACTCGTGCCTAACTCTTCCTCTGTCTCCCACGTCATGTTTGCAAATAGTTTACTACTATCCTAGCAGACTATAGAAAGATAGTTGGGTTACACTAACATAGTTTTCGATAGTATGTTTTTCTTTATTAAATATTTCTCAGGAGGCAATAATTGACAATATTTTACAAAAACATCTCCCATTACTTCAGTTATGGAAATGTTCATCATTTTAGGTTTTACTAACTGTCCTCTCAGAGCACAGCTAGCCTAGGGAATGCTAAATTTTAGATGTATTCTCAAACACAGCCTGATGAAGGAAGCGATTATTTTTTGCTCAATTTCTCTGAATGGCTTAGGCAGCCACTCTATAAACCTGAAGATGCTCAGTGAACAAAGTACGCACAACAGAAATAAAATGACTGAATCAAACCAAATGACTACAGCTTCCAGTGAAGTCGTAATCCTTTTCCATCCTCACAGGAAACACTGAACTCGGTTGTAAAATGCGATACACATTACATAATCGATTGTAGAGCACCATTCCAATGGATCAAAACATTGCCTGTGTTCATCACTGGATTTTGGATGACCAAAATTATATACCAAGGTAGCATATACCTTCCAGTGGTGCGGATGTGAAAGCATGGTTAAAAACAAGCACAAGCTGTAGAAAAATAAGATCTACCGTGAAGATGCAAACTATGAGATTAAATCAGTGATGTTCATGCACTCTAATGAAGGAGGTGAGGAAGAAGCGCATGCAGTACCTGGTGATCTCAGAGTCAGGGAGCAGGCCTACGTGGTAGTGGGGATAGGGAGCTGTAAGAAGGAAGCTTTTGTCACACTCGACAGGGGAATAGTGCCTAGGAGAAGGTGGTTTATCACACAGTTTGTTCACAGTGCTGTAAACAGGTTCAGGAGGCCTGGTGATACAGAGACAAGAGTAAAAGATCAGGTGCGTATTAGTGGCTGAGAATACAGAGAAAATTTTAAAATTTTCATCATTTTAAAAGCATGCATAGCAAATTTGTCGAGACCTTTTCAGTAGGGCTTTTCTGACAAGAAAAGCGTGCTGTTAAAGGAAACATTAGAATTTGAAAACATAGTATTATGGCATACAAACAACTGTGCATAAAGATATACATAAGTGGGCCATAAAACCGGCTTATGGGAAGTGTGGCACTGAAAGGGAATATCTTATCTCCAAAGATCAGCGGTGAATTTCCCCACATACTCTGTTTTCTTTTTTTTTTTTTCTTTTTTAATCTAACATTACTTCTGCACAGCTTTCTGCGATCTTAATTTTAGGCATTGCATAGGAGAAAATACAATGCTTATTACCTGAAAAGAGGCACTTTTTACCCATTAATTTAAGAAAGATGAAGTACATATCATTTGTTAATACAACATACTCCTGCCCTGATGAGCTGGGGCTTTGCAAGTAGAGCTGTGGTCAAAGTGAGCCATGTCCTATAATAACACTGATGGTAGCAAACTGTGTAAGCAATTAATCTCGTTTCTACAGTTCTTTGCTCTCTTTTCAAATTTAACCTTCAAAGTCTGATTATGCAGACCACGTCTCAAACTGCTAACCTCGCTGATGACGCTACTGCAATCACACTTGCACTGCTGCTCCAAATTACAGACAGCCGTCTGTAAAGCTGGATGTAAAGAACAGGATCCTAAATTTGACAATGACAATTCCTCTCCTTCTGCCTAGAGTCCAACCACTTGGGAGAGGCAATACTTACCACAAACCTCCCAGAAAGCCGCCCAGGTAGAGGGGAGAAGGGGATGCAGCCTTTAGTACCCACCAGCCAGGGATCCACAGGAGACAACCAGCAAACAGTTTTCAAAAAAAACTGCACCACATACATAGTACATTTCCCGTCATGCAACTTCAACTACTGTGTTGGCCCCAGCAGACACCTCTGGGCCAACTGGCAGAGTGAAACCTGACTCATAATTTCCGGACATTTCTGTTCTAAAGAGTGCCAAGACCCAATTGCTGTCAGATCCTCACTTCTGCCAGAAGATCCAGGGCATGCCACGGTCTTTAATCACAGCAATACAATATTAGCTAGATGAAAATCATATTTCAGAAGCCTGAAAATATCAAGAGGCCAAGCAGTTAATGGACTTTTTTTTTGTTCTTGTGGCTGCAGTGTGTCTCACACAGGTGTGGTTTTTGCTGTGACTTTCACAGGTCCCAGAATTTATTAGTTGTGGATGGCAGTGGCAGATACAGAGCACATTTTCCTTTGTTGTTAGCTTCTGGATATGTCCTTTAGGGCGAAAAGGAGTAGCTGCTTTATTTAAAAACTGGTCTCACTCAATGCTAATGACATTATTCATAGCAATCTGACATTTGATTTGAGAACTCTCTGTGCCTGACTTTCCCAGGGAAAACTTTACAGTTAAAAAAAATGGCAATTTAAGATTACCAAATATCAAAACAGAAAAGCTGTCACTCGTTTGGTTATAAAACAGTCTGTCAAGTATTTAGTAAAACACCTTTAAAAATGTTTAAGGTAGCAATTCTTTTCTATCAGCATATTTCACACTTGTTTCAGAGGGTTGGATTTAATGATTTATTTACTAAATAAATTGCTGCTTTTAATACAAAAGAAATCCAGAGGAAATAAAACCACTTCTATTACTCAACTTCAGACCAACACTGCCTTTTATTCCCTTAGAAATCACTTTTGCTTTTAGGCAGTATATTAAAGAACAAGTACATATATCAAATAGAAATGATACCTTCTATGAAAATTAAAGAAATACTTCCCCAGTGCAGGAAGATGAATAAAAACTGTAGATTTTTCCATAGCTTAAAACACTCACCAATCCATGAACAACTTGCTAGTTTCCTATATTCAAGTTACTTGTCTTCTCTGAGCAGTAGATGACATGAGATTGTCGCTACCCCTTGGATATTGAATGCTCAAACTACACTGAGTCATCAGTGACTGCCCATCGAACCTTGTGCTGAGACACAAATCATGACACAGAGATGGACAGATATGAGGGATCGCTCTGTTAATTGACAGTTACAAACTGCTTCCAAAAGCAAAATGAAAGTAAACATTCAACATCTACCTAGATACTGAGAACAAACTAGTCTTTCAAATAGAAACACAGAGCCCTAACAACATGTCTTGTGAAGCCCAGCAAATTTTAAAACATTTAGTGTTTTTCACTCCTTTCAGTCTTGCTGGATGGTAAGATAACAGAAAATAGGAACAAATCAGCGTGCTGATGTATAAAGTCCTCTACTCATTCCTATTTCGTGTGATGCTGTGACCTAGCCAACAACATACCCTCTGTAATCGAGCTGAAAAGAGAGGCCTTAAGGCTTTGAAAAGGAATTCAAAGTCCTTATCCTTTTAAAGGTTGGACTCTTTGCTTAGAATAGGACTCAGGGTATCAGTGAATTCCAGTTAAATGCACATCTTGTAAGGTCTATGAACTGGTCTGAGATCATCACAGCCACCTAGTTACCATCAGATGTCATTCTTCAAGGTCATTAAGATCATGGACTGAACTGATTCTTCAGATGCCTTCACAGCTACTCAGGTGCATGTGCTAATACTGCCAATTGCATAGCTGGGCCCTGGCTGCACATTTTATTGGCACAGAAAAGCAAGAACTTGAACAATAAGCAGTATGTAACATAAGGGTCCAGTTCAGATCAGTATAAACTTATGTTCTCTCTGAATTCAATTTAGTAAATATAAATTAAACTGTACAAAAATAAATGAAAGTTGGGATAAAAAATGGAAAGAAGGGGAATGATTAAAACATATTGGGCAGATCACTGTCCTGCTCATACAACCTGTGTTTCACATAGGCCAGTAAGCCTTAAAAGTAATGTGAGATACTGCCCGCAACAGAGTGTCTTCAAATATCCTCCTGACTCTTCACCTTCTCTATGTCAAACTAGTACTTAGTATCTACATACTTTGGAAGACAACAATCCCCTCCTAAAAAAAAATTACATATATATATATATATATATATATATATATATACACACACACATACATACATCTATAAAATTATGAAGACCACTCAGCTTTATTAAATAATTCTTCTAATTCATCATTTTCTCCTGTCATTTATATTTCTCCTCACTGGAAGAAGGAAGAACTTCTATCCAATGGGATCAGCCCACCTGGTAGATCCTGTCTTACATAGCTGCTTCTCCAGCAGTATGACTTCTCTCAAAGCATGGCATAAGGAGAATGCTATTTAGAAATAGTTTCTAATCTGCCATTCTGAAAAATTCAGTCCAGGTCACCTCAAAATTTCTTGCAAAATAATTAAGAGCCATACTGAACATAAACAATGAGGACATATTTTATGATGCATTAATTCTTCAAATGAATTTAAAAACTTGTAGCTGGTCATCTAGCATGTTGTAACCAAAGTGTAAAAGCTAGATATGTATTATTTAAGGACTGATTCACTGTAGTTTATTTGCAGTTGCATCACTTTCAGGCACAGCAGGTACAGCTTCAAAGGTTTTGTCTTATTTAAAATAAATGCTAAGCAATTTTTGTAATTTTTATCAGGACAAAAACCTACTATCATGGAATTGACTTTGTCCATTATCTTATTTTTTTTAATACTTATACAAAAAATCCCCTTAAAATGACAGATGTCTGAGTATTGTTGTATACTTCTTGGATAATTGTAATACCTCCTAATAAGTAATTATTTTAGCATGGGTCTACTCTGAAAAATAACCAACTGCTGCTGTAACTTCTTATTTAACAGATCTGCATCCCTTCTGCCTTTAAACTGTTTATTTAGTGACAAACGTACATTAGCGTTCTCTGTCTCTATCAGTGAGCTAAAAAGCAAGCTCTGTGAAAATTAGAGCAGCAACTGCTAGGTGTAGGTGGACAGCAATAATTAGGTTAGCATGAGATTCAGGCGTGCGACAGTAGAGGAAAGGCAACAGAAAATGTAAGGTCATAGTATAGCCTGGCTTGGGCATGCCTCAGTAGATAATTCAATCACAGGAGAGAGAATGAAGTCACTCAGCGCTGCAAGGTAAGCTTTTAAACAGTAGTACAAACAGCAGATAGTCATAAACTGCTTTTCTAGCCAAAATACAATTGAAAGCTGGAACTGTTAATCAGTACAGACCAAACTGCGACAAGGCACAATTCCACAGAAAGGTATAGCTAATTGGTGGAAAAGCTAACAGTAACAGTGGGAGGTAGAAGATTGATCTGACACTGGGTTTATTTATTTATTTATTTCATAACAGGCTGTGTAAAGAAAGCAAATCTTCCTAGTTGTTTGTAGTCCTTATTATTCTTTGTTTGGATCATCACTGTGTTATTGTTTCAGGCTGGCTTTATTGCACAACCGAAGTTATAAGAAAATGGCATTATTAAAACAGTCTTCTCCTCAGCATCATGTAGGGTCCTCAATTTAATTTTAACTTTTTATATTGCAGAATCCTGTTTGGTAGGGTTTAGCTGCCAACACATAGCACATTAAATGTTAATAGTTTCATTTTTAAAAACATTTAAAAACCTTTTATGATATGGAAAGAAACCAGCTAAGCTCTCACAGCATATTGAGTATGCAGGGCTATAGCCAGGAAACGCTAAATTCAATTTGAGAGAAAATAAATCTCACAGTGTTACAAGTTTCCAACTTTTTTTTTTTTTTTTGTAGCAATTTTTAATTGTACCCAGGTTCAGTGAAGAAAACTAATACATTACTATTGCTAATATAATGTTGCTGGGAATTGTGCAAAGAACTGTCTTTAAAAGTTATCATTATTAAAACAAAAATCAATGGCAACTTAATACAAATGAACTCTTCTGCTTTCAATAACCAGTGATTTATATATATATATGTCTTTTTTTATTTGTGTGTGTGTGTGTCTTTTGACTTTGAGTTTCTTGTTCATATAACCTCCTAGGAGAATCACATACTTTACTGTTCAATAGGTTTATTTAGAATTCAAAGTTGTTTTTAATTCATAGATTGTGTCCTGACAATTCAAATAAGACCCAGTCATTCATATGACATGTTTATTTCAACCAAATAAAAGACAGAGAAAAGGGTGTGAAGACCTGGAAGGAAATACCAGAAGTACAATGCCTTAGTTCTTTCTGGAAATACATCTATAATCAATAATTTTGCAGCTTTTCCATTACTAACTGCTATTTCCACGAGCCTCAAAGTTTTCTGTAACTGCCAAACAAGTGCTTAAGATCATGGCAATTTTTATAGCACAGTAATAAAGAGAAAGTATTGCATTGCTTCTTTTAATAATACTCTTTAAACATTTAAATCGAGTTCTCAAATGAAATGGACTACAAGAAGGCATAAGTATAATTTAGAACTTTTAATATTCTTCACCCAATTCTACACTCATTATTCTTAGCCATTAGGAATTAGGAGATAAAATGACTGCTTAATTTGAAATAATTAGTAATGATTTTCTGTTGCAGTAATGGAAAAGAAAGCTCTTTCGCACAGGAATGGTGAGACCAGCCCCCAATGGCTTGCAGTTCCCTGCAGTGACTTTTTAGGAAGCAGGGTCAGTAAAGGATGACCATTCCCTGCTCTGCTGCTGAAAATCAGCAAGTTAAGGACCCCATTCTCTATGCCACAGTTACTTTTGCAGATCTGTGTTCAACTCTCTCTGCCATCTTTTTCCTATACTGGAATAATTTGCTATTTAGCTCCACCTGGAAACCACACTACAACCCTGATCATCTCTGTCACCCTCTTCTGGGTCTTTTTCCATTTCCCTCTGTTTAGTATTCAAGGTGCAGGTGCATCACAGATTCATACAGAAAAACATTTTATTTTGCACTCTTTTCCCTTCCTGTTAGATCCTATTTCCATTTTCGATTGCTCTTGAGTATGGGCTGATAATGTCACAAAACTACCTACCAGCACCCCAAGGTGTCTTTCTTAAGTGGTAATAGCTGCTTTAACAGTCTGTGTCCATGATATGTGTAGTATGTACTTAGGGTCATCTTTTTCTATTATTAAATGTTAATTACCATGTCTGTGTGTATTATCACTGCCAGTCCTACTATCTCATTTCAAAAATCTCCATACAAGCACTAAAGCAGATTCTGAAATGTGATCTGTTTTTCAAGTGTTAAATAATAAGTAGCTTCCACTGACTGTATGAGAAATTGTCAAATCCTGTTACTTCCAGATCTCTGACAGGCCTGATTAGATACGTATAGATTACTCAGGACAGAACACATTATCTGGTGACTTGACAATAACTAAAATTTTACTTTAACATAAATTATTCTCCCAAGTTAAGACTTCCTATTTAAAATAAATTTGAGGTAGCAAAATGAAATCCTATGATATGCAGATAATTATTATGCATTTGTAAAGTTTAACTATTAGTTTAATTTAACATTTGTGTAAATAACATGAAATATAAGATAGTTGTTTTGCAATTTAGCAATTTCATGCTTCATCGAAGGGAATGAATCATACAACTGATACCTTTTTTCTAAAAAGCTGTTGTCAGGTGTTCTACAAGTAGATGATATCATAACTAGATACTGTACCATGGTATTTCACCAAAGGCCCTATTTAAGATTATACAGAAAAACTTCTTTTTTTTTTTTTTTTTGTTGTTAATTAACTGAACATTTAATGCATCTTGGTTAGTGTTATTTAGTTTTTCTTTAATAATACCTTAGATTGATCAAAGACTAAAACAAGAAAATCTTACTATGGAACACCATAGTGAATTCAATATAATCATCAGCAGGGTTGCCAGTGTAAGAGCTAGAGGATGAGAACCCTACCTCGGGAGAGATGGGGGGTAACCAGCGGCAGAGCAGGCTGTCACCCTCCAGACAGACAGGCAACAGAGATAAATTGTCCTAGCAGACTGCCTGGTGGGTTCATGCACCTGTCCTGCAATCCCCAGAAACCTTGGGTTCCTCTCCATTTTTCTGGAGAGATGTGGCCCTACCCTGATCCTGCCAGTACCTTATCAGCAACTTTTGATACCTGCTCTCTATCTCTGTTCCTTGCCCCAGTTTCTTGCATAGCTATCAATTATCCCAAACCTCAAGTCTCACTGTCTGAGGGAGCTGCTGGTTCAGTAGCCCTGAAATTTATTGCTGCTCTTCTCCAGGCTATTTTTCTCCACTGCTTCTTTGTGCCTCTTCACCCATTTCTCAATTACATTCCTCCTTGTCCTCAAGTCCCCTTCCAAATCCAAGTTTTCTTACCCTATAAATACCAGTCTTCCCTTCTTGTGATTTCCATTCTCACACACCCAGTGACAAGTTCTCCCTCATTTTCACAGCATATCTCACCATAATTCCTTGCCAAAGACACTCCCTCTGTTCCTTTAGTCTCTTCAGTGTTGAAAATTGAAAGGATTGGGCATTTCAGAGCACAAAATGGAATCGATCTTAATTATGTTTCTGTGATAGAAAGGGCTGGAAGAAATAAGTAGAAAGAAAACCTAGCTTTGGCCATGTAATGCTGTACTTAATCATGCTGGCTTTTTAAAATAATCTAGTCAGTATGACAAAATTGTGAGAAGTTTTGATATACCACAGCACAAGTATGGAATCTTAAAAGAGTTCTACTGAAAAAAAAAAAAACCAAACAAAAAAAAACATTTTGGACAATAAACGAACTGTAGTTTTTCTAAAGAACTATTTGTTGGACTTTAGACAGATTTTCACAAATGCAGTAGAAATACTATGTGGATTCAGTTTCATCAGCTCCCATACTTCTAGCACCCTGAAGCTATGTATGGAATACTGCAATATTTAAAATTTCACCACAATTTTTAACACAGAATAGAACAGAAGGTGAACTAAGCCATGTAATTCACCTCCATCCCTTAAATGACCAAGCTGCTATGGTTAAAACTAAAAGCAATTTAATTTGATAATAATAATGGTTAACTAGAATTACTTTAAAAATAATAATTTACACTAAACTTTAAGGCAAAACAAACATGCAACCTTTGCTACACCTAGCTAAAGAAATCCAGCCCCAGGAAAAAAACTAAGTGTGAAAATATGAACACGAACAATTAACCTGCTAACATTACAAGTGATTTAGTAGGAAGAGTAAATAAAAGGCATTATCAGTCTCCCTATGTAACTACATACAGTTTATTCTCTTTAGGGCATATGTGACATGCTGAGTTTGAGTTAGGCACAGTGATAAGATTGTTGAGAGCTCACAATTTGCTGTTATATTCATATAATTGCATTAGTGTACTTCTACATATCTTTTACTCATCACTTGTATAATAACATCAGGTCAAAACCATGGTGTAAAATACACCATTTCAAAGTTCTACCTACAGTACTTGAAGAATTTCTTTGTCTGGGAACAGTGAGTTTCAGTTCTGTTCCCACACAAAAACTAAAAGGCAATGCAGCTAACTTGTTTCAGCAAATACACACTTTGAAAACAGGCAGAGTATTTTGTCAATGGATGACCTAAGTCAGCACATTAGCAATTCCAAAGGAACAGTTTTCAGGACTCATTACTAAAAACTGCAGTTCCTTTTTCCTGTTGTTGTGCTTCATAAAACCATTGTTAGAAAATTGTCATTGACAGTTTTATAACCACAAACCAGAATATTAGCTGTAATGGTCTAATCCTGAAAAGTCAAACCTGTGTATGGAGACAAATGTAAAGGTGTTTCCATAAAATATCCTTAATTAAACTAGGAAGTTTATATAAGTAAACAAGAAACAGCTGAGAAATGGTACTTTCAATACAGGGGAAAACACCCCCTGAGACTTCAACTTAATGGTTCTCCTTTTTCTCCCTTCCAATCCCCAGCACCTCCTCCTCATCCCGAAAATGTTATTTTGCAAAGGCATGTGAAAAAAAATCAAACATGCTTTTCACAGCAAAACAGATAACTCAGCTTTTTCATCCATGAATCTTTAATATCTAGCCAGAGTTAAATGTTAAAGTGAATTTTTTATCAGCTGAATCACAGAAGTTTGATGTTACCATTTTCTGAAGTTAAAAAGAAAGTAAAAACTCAAGATGGTAGTTCTTCATTTTTATGGATCTTTTGCTGATGTTCGTTAAAGACAAAAGGAACGAACATTTAAAAGCTATGGGATTTTTAGGCTATAATTTCAGTATTTCTGGAAATAGGAAAGCAGATATCTGCTAAAAAGTAAATTGTAACTTCTCAGCTGTATTAGTAATGAATGTTCCACAAAAAGACAAAAACAAAACCATACTTTTTTTCTTCCTACTATCATAGAAAATTTGGTTGGAATGCAGAATGCATCTGTATAGGTCATCTCATCCAATGTCGCACTTAAAGCGGGATTACCACCAACCCTAGATCAGATCAGCCATGATTTTATTTAGCCAAGTATTAAAAATCTCACAGGGTGAGATGTCTCACAACCCTTCTAAGCAACCTGCTCCAGCACTACTCCACCCACCTGGTGTCTTTTTTCTTCTCAAACTGAAATCAGAACATCCAAAGCCAACACCTATGGCCATTGGTCTTTGCTGAGAAGAGTTTGGCTTCATCTTTGCTACTAAGTACTTACAGGGTGCTCTTAGGTTGACCCTTAATCTCTTTCACACATTAAACAAACTTCAGCCTCCTCAATATCTCTCTAACCTCCATGTGATTTAGGACACTGAGAATCTGTTGGACCCTCTTAAAGCTGAAGAACAGGAACTGGTCAGTCTTCTAGAAAATAACTTATCTTTTTCTGCTGGTCATGCTTGTCCTAATATAGTAGTATAGCTGATTACCTGACTGGCAATGAAAGTGCACTCCTGGGTCCATGTCCAGCCTGGCATCTGCTGTAATCTCCAGGTCATTTTAAATGAAGCTTCAATTCAGATGTTTGTGTCATGGCCCATACAAGTGTGTGCAGCTGTTCCACCTGAGGTGTAGGCTTCTTCTTACTGAACTTTCTGATTTCTCCTGGCCAAGTCCTCGAGTATATCAAGATCTCTCTGGAATATAGCTCTGCCATTTGTCATGTTAGCCACTCCCCCTTAATTTATTATCCTCTGCAAATTTGCTGAGGGTGCACACTGTGTCATGATCTAGGTCACTGATGAAGATACTTACTGATGCACAAGGTATCCTGAGCTACTCTGCTCATCCCTGACCACCTGTCAGATATCAAGTGCTGATCGTTACACTTTGAGCCTGCCGGTTCAGTCAGTTCCCAGCCCACTATCCCCTTTTAGTCTGCTCTGCTTCAGCTTTCAAATGACAGTGTTGTGGGAGACTGTCAAAAGCATCACCAAAGTCTGCTGTTGCATGCAAATGAGCGTAGCCACGCTGGGAGAAGCCTTACCAGCAAGTTGACAGCATTATAATCCAGGACATACCCAAAAAGCTATCCAGAAAGTTTCCAAACTTTTACAAACCATGTATTCTTCCCAGCTATGGATCAGTTGTATGTGTTTATCCAATACTTCCTCATGTTTGGAGGAGTTGCGAAGGGTGCTTCCCATATTACAGCTTCTCCTGCCCACAGAAGAGGTGTAGAGAAATACCTCTGCAGCCACTCCCCGGGGCAACTGGTGGAGAAGAGGAATCACCATCTGCCCCACAGCAGATGCCACATGCACATCTGTAGGACTTATGGCACGGGTCAGGTATGACTTTGGAGTCAGCTAAGTCAGCATTCCTGCTCAAGACAGCACCTGTGCTGTGGCACTGGTTGGTAGAGGGCAGCTCCCCTCATCCACCCAGCTAGTCAT
Source organism: Microhierax caerulescens (assembly GCA_035590215.1). Lineage (NCBI taxonomy): Eukaryota > Metazoa > Chordata > Aves > Falconiformes > Falconidae > Microhierax > Microhierax caerulescens. The sequence continues at coordinate 7,577,378 of JAVJGJ010000014.1, read as the reverse complement.
TTCGTCAGGAAAGGCAGCCAGGCTGGACAAGCACACAATTTGCTTTTGGTAAACCTATGCTGACTATTCCAACTACCTTCTGGTCCCTTAATTGCCCAGTAAAGAAGATACTGAGTACTTCAGCGTTTTCTATATTGTCTGTCATTACATCGCCTTCCCCTCTATTCATTTCCCTCCACCAAATTTTACCTTCGTTTTTGAAAGTAGCACACCTGCAGAATGCAGAATCACTTTTTTTTTTCCTTTATGACCTTGTAAATCTTAACTCAAATCAATCAGCTTTCTGATTTTGTCATTAAGCAGTCAAGCAACGCTTGTCTACACCTTGCATTTTAGGTCGTCAGAAAGCTCTTTGCTCAGCCAAGGCCTTCTGCTGAATCCCCCTCCTTCCTGCTCAACAGGATGGTTTGTTCTGGAGATCTCAATGTTTTAGTTAGAAATCATCCATCTTCAATAGACCCCATGTCTCTGCAGCAGCATCCCAAGTGATTTTGCTTAGCAATTTTTTCCAAAAACGCTGAAGTCTGCTCTTCTGAAGCCTACAGTCATAACTTGATGACCACCTTTCCAGACTTCCTTTGAATCACGAACTGAACCAACTCATGATCACTTTGATCCCAGCTGTTATTTACCACCACCATTGCCACTGGTCCTTCCCTTTTCGTAAGCAGCAGATTAAGCAAAGAATTATTCCTGTTTCTCCTCTTGAGCAGCATTAGGAAATTGTCAGCAATGTAATCAAGGAATCTCCTGCATTGCCTGCACAACACTTTAATCTCCCTAGAAACTAAACCAAAGAATGACTTAGAATGTAGAATAAATGTAGATGGTTGTATTGATAGAATTACTTGGCATATAGCTTTTATCCACTTTTGGTCCCACATTATACCAAACTGAAGTTATGTTAGGCTCAGTAATTAAAAAGACAACATCCAGCTTCATTAAAAATTGTGACTGAAGATTATTTGTTACTTTTCTATCCATTGTGCTTGGATTAAGTCTTTCCCCCCCCGTGATTTTATTAAGTAAAAGTTGTACTGAATATTTTTCAGATGCAGATTCACTGTCAGACCAAAAAACACAAGTTTTTATCAACAGAAACACTTTTGTTTAGTAAAATACCAGTATTTAGGTTAAAAAAAACCAAACAACACTACAACCCCCTTAGATCTGGAACAAAAAAAGAAAAGCAGGAGAAAGTGGACAAAATGAGCTGCCTGTTCAACCATTTAAACTTTACCGATAGATTCATCATAGCAAGAAAGTTAAAAGAAAGCTTGTCATCAGCCTCACTCAAATGACATGTACAAAGAATTACCAAACTGCAAAAGCCTGTAAAAGTGGCAAAGTTACTCTGCCAAGTATTTTTTTAGCTGGCACAAATGAAACTCTGCCAGAAGTGTTGCCATATTATGACGGCACAGGTAATAAATTTCCTTATGTGATCACCACGTAAATTAGCCCAGAAAAGCTGTTATAGAAAGAACCAGGTAGTTTTAATGGATAACACTGCAGTAGTTGGCAAACATCTTAATTATAAAAAATTATGTGAGTAAATCTGATTATAAATGCTACAATCAAGGGATCTATAGGTTTCACTAAAATTATCAATATGATATTAACTTCCCAAAAGATTTTAAGTCTTTCTAAACTGTTCAGCAACAAAGACTTTCCAAATATCTTCTTATTTTAATGGCAGATTCATCAGCAAATCCCACGGCATTCCACAGAGTGTATTAACTGTTCTCAGTTTATAGCTGTGAAAATCACTGTGAGAATTACCTGTGGCATTTTCAATAGTCCCACTTGAATCAATAGGTGATAATTAGCTATGTGGACATTAAAAAAAAAAAAAAAAAAGGCTCAGCATCGTTCAAGGGTTAAATGGCTTGTTTCATTTTGAAGATCTGAGTTTCTTAGTCATCGTAGTCATAGGAGAAACCTCATCTCTTGCTCTTGTTTGGGTGTCCCTCAGATAGTGGGTATGATGTATGTCCAGTGAGGACATGCAATGGCAAATGCCGTTTTCCTCACGACTACATTCATTTTATCTTTGTGCTTTTGTATCCTGGATTATCAGTGTAGCGTATAACCTATTATCACTAATATAATTAAGCCCATAATAGCCTCTTCTTTTTCAATAGTTCAAAGTAAATACTTATTTAGAACTATGAGATTTTCATCTGATTTGCTCTGTTGCGTTCAGTCTGCTCCAATTATTCAACACCTTTATTTCTGCTGGTGCCACACACCTTCCACAGGGGGTCATGTTTGCAGAGCCAGCCTCTCCTGTCAATAGTGCCAATGCCACAGAAGATTTTGGGTATCAGCCGTTCATTAGACAACACACTAATCTGGAAATCCAGATGGGAAGAAGAACATGGGAGAGGAGTATTTCACAGACAATACACAGCTTCTCTGGGCATTTATTTTTTTCCCCAAATAATACAAACCCAGCAGTGGCGTGAATACCTCAGCCAAGAACCAGACTCTGTCAGTATTTGGTTTTATCGTCAGGAGATAAACCAGCAGAATTGTTTAAAAATAAACTAAAAATATCAGGATAGCAATTCATCTTTCTTCCTAAAAAGATCAAAAAGACATGCTAATTAATTTCAATATATAACCTGCACAGTTCTTTGAGCAAGTATGCTTTGTACTGGATATCTACTGAACTAATGGGCTAGGACTGTCATTGCTTTCTCTTCTCTGATGACTCTTTTTTTTTTTTTTTTTTTTTTTAGAAGTAATTAGAAAGTTAAAATCAGCTACATGGAACACAAAGAAACCCAGGCTGTCTAACGATTCTTTTTCATTACCTTACAGGTTTCTGACTATTTAAATGGTCTTTTAATTCTCAAGGCAGCTTTCTTCCTTTTTTAGGATTACTTCCTTCACTTTCTATGACTTCTTGGTCTCCTTAGCTATTATCTACTTGTAAGTTTGCATTCTTTGCTGTTTTAAACTTTTCCAACTCTTTCTCAGTAATAATACTGCTGACATTTCATACAGAAGGAGATAATTCAGCACTACACGCTTACTGAAAAAGCCTTCGTCATTGTAACCCAGATACTACATTGGTATTCTTCCTATACATAGGCATTTTAGAAATTATGAGGTCAATATTAGCCCAGGTAAAGCCTTAATGTACAATTTCATGAAATCAATGTTTTAGCTATTAATTAAAAAAATGTAACATCTTGGAACCCTTTGGAAAAAATTCATCCTAATTGAATGTCACAAAAGTTAAAGGAAAGCAATGTCAGCTTTGCATCCTCAATCAAAACAAAGGAGAAATTCTTTAAGCCAAGACAGGGAAGCAAGGTGTGGTTTCCATTCGTTTATGTCCTGATCAGACACTGTGTCATGATTTAGTTACTCTGAATCTGTCTGATCCAACAGGTTAAGCAGCTTGAGATGGTAATCATAAGCAACAAGAAAAATGAAATGCAAATTAGCAAGTTATGAAGCTGATGAATACGTAAGTGGATTAGATCCTTTGCCTTAAGATACACAGTAGGTCAGGTTAGATGATAGGCACAGCCCTTTCCTAGCTTTTAAAACAATAACTTTATAAATACTGAAGCACAGAAAAAAAATTTAATTTTGCATTTCCTGTGACATTAGACATAATGAGGACTCCTTTTACAAATTTAACTGTTGTCTTCTAAGTGAATGGTGGTGCTCTTCAAACAAAAAGATAAATACACACTGTCTCATCAGTGACATTCAGTGTTGATCTAATAATACAAGGCATAAAAGAACCCTCCCAGCATTCTCCTATGCGCCTCTTCTACCTGGAAATCTACTACACAGACTCAATTCTGCTACCATACCATATAGTAGTCACAATTCTTTTGGGATTACTTCAAAAACCAAAGGGATCAGAAGCAATTTCCAGGGCCATTTTGCTGATAATCACATCAAAGAACCCCTTTTATAAGGGTATCAAGTGCCACTGCATAACCAGTTTCCTTTTAACCTCTATGCTCTCATAGAAAACTGTTTCATATTGTGATTGCTGTAAATGGTTAACTTTTTCCACTTTCCCTCATGTCTTTATTCACAGCCAGTTTATACTTTTTTATTTCTTTTCCCATAGTGGTTTCTCTCCATAACATTTATCTTTCAATGTGTGTATCCAGAGCAATTACAGGCTATTTCAGTCTTGCTTTCACTAAAGAACCTGGAACTTTCAGAGCGTCACAGAGCAGTAAAAAAGCACATACAGTCTCTCCACCCATACGTACAGTGAGCCAGATGAGTCACTGATCCTGAGATCTCCTAGTTGTGTTAAGAAGCAGAAAATTTTGCTCAGTGCCAGCATTGTTCTAGTGCACCCATGTTGTTTAGAAAGTAGTGCTGGAATGCACCCAGGCAACATGGACCTCAGGTCAGCACTCATGCGTGTGATCTTTCTCTTAATTGCCTCCATACCTGTAACAGTTTCAATTCATCTTCCCTTGAACATGGGTGAAAAGAATTATATGCTATATCCTATGTGAGGTGCACCAAATGCTTTGCTTACGTCCTTTGCAATTGTCATGAAGGGTAAGAAATAAAGAGAAGCATCTGACCTGGTGTAGTCGTCCTCCACAAGCATGTGCTTTGGAATGGGTGAGTATCTTCCGGGTGAGATAGGGGCCAGAGATGCCTTGTATTCTAAAGTGCCATTGTTTCCAGAAGAGAGTATATGATTTTCCATTGGTGGAGAATAAGCTGAAGGTAAGAATAAGCATTTCTAGTTAGCCACTTTCATATTTTATTACATGTCACGAGCACCATTTTTTAGTTGAGCACCAAGAATGTGCTCGTTGCTGTAAATAACATCAAAACAGACAATCCTTGCCTGAGTTAAAAATGTTACAAGAAAGAATGAACAGCTAGAGTTTTCTTGAATAATTACTACTACTACTACTACTAATGCTGGCTTATTTGCAGGGATTGACTCTTTAGAAGGGATCTGAATAAGAAAGGATAGTTTGGGAGACAGGAAACTTTTTTCAGTTAGGACCGACTTGAAAAGGAAATACAAACAGGAGAGAATGAGATTAAAAGCACGCCTCTTTTTGCCTCCAGTATAGAGCAATGGGAGTCATACAGTAAGAGCTCAAAGCAAAGCAAGAGCAGGAATTTTATGTACAGCAAGAATTATGTATGATGAAAATTTAAAGCTGTGGTCTACTAAAGGTGCCAAAATTCCCAATATATTGACATTTCAGTACCAACTTATATGGTATTTAGATCACAGTAACTCTGTTTATTTAAAATAGAAAGTGGATACAATTCTCTTACATGTTAATGGTTAATAATGAAAATTACAGGACTGCTGTCTGATTCTATATTGGGTCTGTGGGTTTTGTTGTTTGCTTGCTCATTGCTATTATGAAGCTACTGGCGATGTTTATGACGGGAGAGATGCCATAATAGTTGTATTCAATCTTTTATTAACGTAATTAGAAAAGGAAATGATAAATAGGAAAAAAATGATACTTGTTTCTGCAATGAGATCTGATTAATTTTCTCATAAGCAGAAGACAGCTGAACTTTCTAGTATTAGTTTCAGTCTTTCAGATGACGAGATACAGAATGTTTGAAAGCAAAATATCTGTACAAGGAAAGGCCATTACCCGTTCTGAAATACTCTGAATGTGTAGGTATAATGAAAGGTTCCCTGAGGATAAATGAATCTGTATGCACCAACAGCCTGGGATACGCTGCTGCAAATCTTTTCAACCTTTACTCTCCCTCTGGAATTACTTCTGTCTTCTCATATGCTGCTGATCTATAATCTGACATAATAAACCACACTGGTTTAGAACTCCTGAATTATTATTTTGGGAAGTATTATAAAGCAGGAGATTGGATGGGGACATTTAGCATTTTTACTTCTTGGGCGTTCTAAGATCCAGACCAGACTGCTACTGAACAATATGATTGCCATCTGTTGCAACATTTGCTAACTAAACAGGTATCCTCAGCACAGCTGAGTATTCCACCTGGTGTGCACATTACAAAACCTTCCCTCCTATTTTTATGAAGCAGTCTGAATAAGGAGGATTATGGCTATTTAGCTTTTCTCTCAACTTTGTCTGTCCACAGTAGCAACACTATGCAAAAGTGCAGAAAAAAAATTAAATCTGTAACATTTACTGCTAAAATCTGCCTTTCCCAGCCCTTGGTTGGCCTTAACTGCCCTTAGGATTATTGGCAGGAGATCAAAATGGATATGGATCAGTCGCTGAAGCTCTTGTCAAAAATCAAACTGCCATGGTGCAGCTGGTCCCTGTTGGTAGTTGAACCCAAGGCAGAGAGTTTTTAATGAAGGAAGGGAATTTCAGTAATGAAATGTTTAGACTAACAGGCACCAGTGGTATAGAGATCTGCAACTGAAATGTTAAGATTGCTGTGATTGAAAAGAGAATGGGAATGCCTGGGTATGGACACCAGGAGGACTGGCAGGAGGGGTATAAGAATGGCATGTATTGATAGCACCGAGATTCATCAATGGGTCATTAATACTTAACTACATGTAATTTATCGGGACAGCCCACACTCAAACTAAAACAAAGACTCAAGCCATTAAGAGGTGATGGCAGGAGATAAAGACTAGATTGGAGCCTAGGACACTGATAAGGAGACAACGGAGAAGTAAGTAAATCTGAATGACATGCCCAGGTGGGATAGATGGAAGAGACAGAAGATCCTAATTGCTCTTATCTCCTTAAGGGCACAAAAAGGACATCAGCAAGGAGGTTAATAAGAAGGTATATGTACATGATGATAAAGACTCTGCAGCCACTCACCCTTGTACATAGAATCATAGAATCATTTAGGTTGGAAAAGACCTTTGAGATCATAAAGTCCAACTGTTATCCCAGGACTGCCAAGTCCATCACTAAACCGTGCTGCTAAGCACCACATCTATGTGTTTTTTAAATACCTCCAGGGATGGTGATTTCACCACTGCCCTCGGCAGCCTGCTTCAATGCTCGACCACCTTTTCAGTAAAAAAGTTTTTCCTCCTATCCAATCTAAACCTCCCCGGGCACAACTTAAGGCTGTTTCCTCTTGACCTGTCACTTGTTATCTGGGAGAAGAGACCAACCCCCACCTGCCTGCAGCCTCCTGTCAGGCAGCTGTAGAGAGCAATAAGGTCCCCCCTCAGCCTCCTTTCCTCCAGGCTAAACAGCCCCAGTTCCCTCAGCTGCTCCTCATCACACCTGTGTTCCAGATCCTTCCCCAGCTCCACTGACCTTCTCTGGACATGCTCCAGCACCTCTACATCCCTTGTGAAGTGAGTGGCCCAAAACTGAACACAGGATTCGAGGTGCAGCCTCACCGGTGCCGAGTACAGGGGGACAGTCACTGCTCTGGTCCTGCCGGCCATGCTGTTTTTGATGCAAGCCAGGATGGTGTTGGCCTTCTTGGCCACCCGGGCACACTGCCAGCAGTCAGCCAGCACCTCCAGGTCCTTTTCCTCCAGCCACTCCACCCCCAGCCCCCAGCAATGCATGGGGTTGTGGTCACTCAGGTGCTGGACACGACACTGAACCTTGTTGAACCTCATAAAGCTGACCTTGGCCTATCGATCCAGCCTTCCTACCCTCCAGCAGATCAACACTCCTGGCCAGCTTGGTGTCATCTACAAAGCTACTGAGAGTGCACTCGATCCCTTCATCTGGGTCATCAATAAAGTTATTAAAGAGAACTGGCCGCAGTCCTGAGCCCTGGGGAGCACTGCTTGTTACTGGCCACCAGCTGGATGTGCCTCCATTTACTGCCACTCCTGGGGCCCGGCCACCCAGCCAGATTTTACCCAGCACAGAGCACACCCGTCCCAG
>JAVJGJ010000014.1:7544167-7558023 GCA_035590215.1 Microhierax caerulescens | reverse complement strand
AAGCCTTAAGAGCAGGCTCAGTGCCATAGAAACATAACTGCATAACATGCCCTTGTATAGATTTCACTATAATGCTCAGTATTTACATAATACATCTTCTAAATGCCTAACACACTATTAGCAATCTGCATTTAATAACAGTAGGGTCATCAAGTTGCAAAATGCTCAGATGGCACCTAATTGTTTTACATTTCAGTATTACTTTTGATTTTGCAGCCTATTACATCTTCAATTTTCACGCATCTGGTTTGTATGTTCTTTGGGATCTGAAAGAATTTTACACAAACCTACCAGAACACAGATACAAAAATGAAACAAGTCCTCCAGCAGCTGCTGACAACTCCAGGAGGATGACAAATTCTGGTAAATTTTATAGAGAAATGATGGAAAAAACAAAGAGGCTGCATGACTGGGGTGGGGGGGAAGGAAGTGCTCTAATATATAATCAATAAGGAACCAGCAAAGGAGAAGTAGGACCATAGAGATGACAAGGGTAATACTGTATTGATACACTGCCAAAAGAAAGTAATGAATTCTTTCACACACTTCTCAAAAGGAAACACGAAGTTAATGCCATGAACTGAAAGGCACTTCACAAAGTAGAAGAGAAAAATACTGAAAGTACATGAGTTCTAAAGAAATCAGGGTGTCATCTTGCAAAAAGACAGAACACATGACTGTATTTGCAGTAATTTTAGAAACAGATTTTGATCTTGTTATATTTATCTCCAAAAATCTAATGATTAAGGTATACAAAGAGTAAGTTGACTATGGTTTTCTTATGCAGCTGCAAAAAGCTTGGTCTGGAAGTACATAACTAGCGGGAAGCAGTACTATGACTGATTTTTTTTTTTCTCTCATTTTATATGCAGTGATAACAGGAGATGACAGTAAGTGAAGAACTGGTCCAGACTGGAAGGAATGCAGTATAAAGACATTAAACACACTTGAGAATGATCTCTGCTCATTTTCAGAAGTCAGATTCAGGAGTATAAAATTGTCACAATGAAGAAGCATCTATACCTGACTGCAATGAATCACTGGTTCAAGACAGAGAAGAGATGCCTAATAGACAAATCCTATAAAAATCTGGAAAGAATAAATTTATACATGGTGGTGTATAAAATAAGTGGTTTTCTATTCAATTTCACCCCAATTAAATTATATTGGAGATGGTGAATGTGGGGTTTTTGCATATTTTTTTTTGGTGTTTATTAATTATTCTCTCAAGTGAGTTGGAAGAAATTAAGAGTAAGGTAATAAAAATTTACAGATGACACAAAAACTTTGAAGAAATCTCATAATGAAAAAAACCAACAGCTGAACACAAGCAGATTTGCTACAAGGTGCAAAATAACAAAACAAGGTGCAAATCTGGGAAACAGAAATATATATTTCTATAGTAAAATCAGCCAAAACTTCATTATATAACAGTGACTTGAATTTTACTGTGCTGAGAACCTGCAAAGAAACACCAAAGAAATTTTAAGTTCCAGTTTCATTTTGCTTTGATTTTGCTAACACCACTTGATCCTCAAGGTGTTTATCTATCCACTTGGGTTAATTAAAAAAAGTCAAATATTCACCAACCCAGCAACCAACTGCCTTTCCAGCAGTTTAATACCCTCTATAAAATGAATAGTCATCTTCACTTGTGACTGGGACACAGTGTCTCTAGCCAAATAAAGAAAACCTCAATTAGGCACAGGGTCATGGCAATTTTTTACTGCTTAGATATCATGTCACAAACCAGAGCTACTGCAGGACATTTTTTTCATGGCACCCATTCAAAAAAATATTTCTCTACCTCCTGAAATCTACGCAAACGCACTGACATGAATAAAACTTGACACAGATTAACTTTTGCTGATTCACCAGGGTCAGGATTTCAACAAAACAAAGAATTAACAAAGAATTCTTAACAAAGAATTAAATAAACTCTGTGAGTGGGGAAGAATTATCTACCAGGAACAATGTACGAGCACTGCAAATATCAGGAAGCATTTCCTGAAGTGAGATCTATCAGAAGAGTAAGTATACATTCTCAAGGAAAAATATGGAGAAAAACGTATTTTTTTAAACATCTATATGGAACATACACATAAAGCATTCCTACATGTACTGAAATAGAGGTAACAGTCCACTGACAGTGGCTACACAAGAGAGTTTAGCAGCATGTATTTGCATCTTTCTTTTGATTTTCTTAAAATGATCGTAGAATCAGTTTTCTGGTGCATTTTGACTTCTTGCTGATGTGCATAATACGTTTATCCTCTTCTCAGTTAAAAGTTTGTCAAAGTGATATAACCTATTGCCTTCTCTTTATAAAATTTTGGTTTTCCAGAGTAATGCTTTTTTAACTGCAGTCTCAGAAATAAATATAAAGAATGGAAAAAAAAAAGTGGTGATGGAAATATAATTATTATAGAAGTTGTAATGGTCACCTCCAGTATGATGTACAGTGAATAAAAGTCCTTATCTGAAACAATTTTCAGCCAAATAAAACGTGATTTAAATTTGTCATACTTACCATAAGAAGTCTATCGCCAACCTGCAACCTCCCATCTTTCTGTGCAGCTCCTCCATCAATAATCTTGGTGACATAAATGCTGTTGTCCCCAGGGATGTGTTGGTTTCCAACTCCTCCTGCAATACTGAATCCCAGACCTTAAGAAGATACAGAAAACAAAACATCAGTAAGACAATATATAACACTGAAGAGGAGTGCAAGACTAGCGTATGTTTAATCTACTGTAAAATTACAATATTTTTAATGGATAAAAAATAACATAAGAGATATTTGTGGGGTTGATACTCTTTTACTTTCCCTGGAAGGTCAGAGACAAAAATAAATTAAGGGAAATCTTTGTCATGTACTGTTATAGGATGGCAGAGACAAAAAGAATCAAGCTGGTGATGATTCAGTACTGATGGCTTGACCTCACCAGGGGCCACTACAGCCTACATCAAAAAGTTATGGCAAAACTTGCTGTGACTAGTAATAAAGATTCTGAAGCTTGGAGTTTATTTTGATAAATGTTGGTATAAAACACATCACCATCTATCAGAACAGAATTAAAGGTATTCTGATTGCTCACATTATTTGAAAAATCCTTGGAAAGTGTACTGCAGATTTTGCATGTTTCAGCAGTACCACATTGAAAGGTCTGTGAAAGTGAAAGATAAATGGTATAGATATTTGGATTTAAATCAGCCTTAGCTATTTTTCTAGGAAACAAATATCTTTGGCTACGGATACATAAAATATGAAAGCAATATTCCTTTGTACATATATAACTCCTGCTCAGTGACTTGTGAAATTCTTAGATAAACACCCAAAGAGCCAAACTTTGGAACAATGTCAATAATACATACTGATATGATTCAGAAAAAGGAAGACAAAATAAATAATGCTGGGGGAACTAAAAAAAGACAGTTTTACCCTTTTTGTTACTATTCCTATCCTCTGACACATTGTGTGAACAGACAAATCATTGCTTTCATTTCTAATAACATCTTTAACTCTCAATCAGAGAAAAGACAGAAACTACTGTGTTTTTTTCCATAAAAACCTACTTCATACAGCTAATTTTTCATAGATCATATAGCTAATGGGAACTTCCAGCTGAACAAATAAGCTGTTACTGACGATAACCTTATTACATTATTGCTTCAACCAGGCACTTATCTTTTAGCTGTACAGAAAAAAAAAAAAAAAGAAAAAGGTCTATTTAGAGAATAATCACTACTTTATCTATGAAATCTATACTGTTCATTCTTAAAACAAACATGTTAGTAATAACTGCAGCCTGAGCAGTACAATGCAATAGTAAAAAATGAGTTGCCTGGAATTTGGCATTTTATTGCAAAATCACCAGCTGGACCGCTTGGGCAATAAAACTTAAGGGAGGACATATTTAATACATACAAGCTTTTTTAGCAGCTGTATGAGTACAGAGATACATTTTTTTGAGTGTATTTAAACTTGATTGTTTTTTTCTCACGTTCTTTTCATTTCATCATTATTTTAGCTTTAGAAAGATGTGAGTCCAGATAACATAATGGACTGCTTAATGAATAGTGCCAAACCAGTAAATAACAAAAAGAAACCTCTGAATTTATATCTCAAATTGAAACACTACTGAATTAATTAAGATTACTATTAACAATACACATGAAGTTAATTCAGAAGTATGGGATAATTAAAATAAAGCTTTATTTAATTTTCAGCTAAAGCTGGTGATCACGGTTTCTATTTGTGTGCTACTGCCAGGACAGCCACAAGGGTAAAAAGATTCTGATTTCTTCAGCATGGAAGAATTTGTTTATTACCCTGGACTACTAACAAAGAAGCAAAAAGACATTTAAGTAAGCATCAAGAATGGAATTTTTCTTTAAAACATCACTTGTGGATGGGGAACAATGATTAAATAACGTTCTTTGGTGACATAATTAGCATGCTTTCAACCCCCAAAACATCGGCATACGCTGATGTAAAGTGAAGGTCTGAGAGTATTCCAGAATGATAAGAGCAAATTAGTCAGCCGGACGCCAGAGAGCTTTCTTCAGCTCCACCGCCCACCTAGGGCATGACCTTGGGAAGATTGGGTTATGGTGTGCTTCGGTCCTCTCCTCTCCCCTTTATTAACACTGCATGCTGTAAAGGGCAAGGTCATTTCTGGCCGCATAGCTGTTCTGTATTCTGTGCAAAGCGGTTCCTAATTCAGCCTGGCCCTGCTGCAATATAAGCAAACAGCAGCAGAGATAATCCCTTCCATGTTCTGCAGTGCTCAGTGGGGTGTTCTTAGTTTGCATGGCTGTAGCACAACTCATACCTGAAAACACACACACACACAAAGCAGTAACACACGCTACTTCCATTATAAACGAGAAGTTTACAACTAGGAAGAGTAACTTCTTCTGCTTCTCGCCTCTACTTAAAATGTACTTGCGTTACAAAGTGTGCAGGGACGTTGTATTAACAGGCAGGGTCTGCATTTGGAATCCAAAAAAACCCAGCACTGAGCGTAAAAAGGTTTAAAAGAGCAGAACAAGACAAGGGGCAATACTGGGGGGGGAAAAGGGAGAGTGGGTAGGAGAGACAACTCAGGCAGAGAGATTTTCCATGTCTTTCCTATCAGTAATAAATCAGGTTCATTACCTAATCACACCTGCTTTCTTTGAAAGATTTCTTCTTGGGGAGAACGGAGAATTGAAGTGGCCCATTTAATTTTATTTAAATGACTTCTGCTAATTGCTAGGGCACTAGGAAAGTTATACTACAATAAAACTTTTGGGTAGGATTCATATGGCCAAATGACATCAGACAACTATGCTAATCATTTATGCTACCTTTATAATCAATAAAAAATCATTAAGGGCTTTTAAAGCATGATTCATCCCATCTCAAAGAAATATCTGAAAGAGATGAGATGAATCACACTCTTGGTTTCTGAAAGGCTGGGGGCTGGATGTAGGAAGAGGGTGGGAAGATCAGTGCTATAACAGTTCATAAACTCAAGAGTCTCAGCTCCACTTAGACTGAGGGGTTGTGTTTTAAGACCTTAGTCTCAAAACTAAGGTCTTAAATCAGAGATTGTGCATCCCTGGTGTGGATCCCTCTGGCCACCAGCTGCATCAGATTAATCTCATACAAAGTTCTTACTCTATTTTAAAACCAGAGAAAGGTAATCTCATATAAATTTCATCTCATATAAATCAGGTTAATCTCATATAAAATTCTTACTCTATTTTAAAACCAGAGAAACATTCAAACATTTGGGAACACAGGGAGCAAGATATGTTTTCAAACTTAGTCTTTTTCATTTCTCCATGGAATTAAAAAAATAAAACAAAATAGCATGTTTAATTGCAGAACCTTTTTCTTCTTGATTCTTGTGGTTAGAAAAACACTGTCATCAGAACACAGAAAATTAGGAGTCTCTTTAAAGAATGCCCTCCCTCTCACTTGCTATTTTGCTAATGTGCAGTCTGCTTCACAGGACCACCTAAGCTTGGATAGAGCGCTCAATTTCCTTACAACAGGAATTAGATGGAGGACAGGTTTAGAATGGAGATAAGGAAGAAATTTTTTACAGTGAGTGTGGTGATACACTAGAGCAGGTTGCTCAGAGAAGCTGTGGGCTTCCTATCATTGGAAGTGCTCAAGGCCAGGCTGGATGGGGCTTTGACCACCCTGGTCTAGCGGAAGGTGTTCCTGCTCATGGCAGGCATTGGAACCAGATGATTTTAAAGTCCCTTCCAACCCAAACCATTATGTGGTTCTACGAAGAAGAGAAGACTATTTCAAGAGGAAAAAGGAGAGAGAATGGGATTTAACACGGGTGTACATCCAAGTCAAACTCAGCGTTGTACACAACCATTGAAGACAACAGACATGTAAGATTGGTCAGTGGGTAAACTAGCAAAGACTAAAGAAACTATATTTGCTTCCATTTCCCCTGGATAATTGTAAAATGCATCTGCCTTTGGGTTCCACAAATGCTGAACAATTATAATTTGTTGTGGATAATAACATGTATAACAGTGGACGAGACAGAAGACATTACTGTTATCACAAAAAGGAAAATGGACAGGGGAAAGAGCTATTCCACCAAAACTGGGAAAGCTGAAAAAGTGCTGATATCAACAATAGTCAAGAATATTTATCTTTGCACTGGATTATTGGTACTGAAAATATTTGAAAGCGTAACAAAGCCATAAAGAAAAGAAAGTTGCACACAGAATAATTAAAAAGCCTCCCAAGTCTCAATCAGAGCTATTTCAGAAAAATATAACCAGTGACTATTTACATCTATTTTCCATTATTTGCTGCACCAAGTATACATTTAAAAGGTATCACTATATTAGTAAATCCTGATATCCTAACTAGCAAAAAGTAGGCATGGAGGCTCCCCTTATGATTAGTCCAGCAAAGGTGCTTCTATGTGATAATAATAGAACCACTGCTGAAGACACGGATGAATCACACTGTGGGCATATCACTCTACAGTAACCAAAGAGGGAGACTAAAAGATCAATTGCAGCTAGATAATGTCAGCTTTCTAATAAGAACTGAAGTTAAAGAAACGCTCACTTAAAACCCAAATGGGATGTTGCACTAGAATCATATAATCGTTCATGTTAGCAAAGACCTCTGAGATCATCGAGCCCAACCATTAACCTAACACTGCCAAGGCCACCACTAAACCATGTCCCTAAGCACCACATCTACACGGCTTTTAAATACCTCCTGGGATGGGGAATCAACCACTTCCCTGGGCAGCCTGTTCCAGTGCTTCTCAACCCATTCAGTGAAAATTTGTTTCCTACTATCCAATCTAAACCTTCCCTGGCACAACTTGAGGATGTTTCCTCTTGTCCTATTGCTTGTTACTTGGGAGAAGAGAGAGGAGAATGCTCTGGGAGATGGTGTCAAAGACTACTAAAGTCCAGGTAGACAACACCCACAGCCTTTCCCTTATCCACTAGGCAGGTCACCTTGTTATAAAAGGAGATCAGGTCAGGCAAGCAGGACCTGCCTTTCATAACCCCACGCTGGCTGGGCCTGACCCCCTGGTTGTCCTGCACGTGCCCTGTGATGCCTCTCAGGATGATCTGCTCCATCACCTTCCCTGGCACCGAGGTCAGGCTGACAGGTCTGCAGTTTCCCAGATCCCTCCTTCCTGCCCTTCCTGTAGACGAGCATCACATTTGCTCTCTTCCAGACAACTGGGGCCTCCCCAGTTAGCCAGGGCTGCTGACAGATGACGGAAAGAGGCTCAGTGAGCACTTCCACCAGCTCCCTCAGTACCCTTGGGAGGATCCCATCCAGCCCCTTACACTTGTGCATGTCTGAAGTGGTGTAGTGAGGTGCTGACCATTTCCCCTCGGCTTATGGGGGCTTCATTCTGCTCCCCATCCCTGTCTTCCAGCTGAGGGGGCTGAGTGCCTAGAGAAGAACTGGTCTTACTGTTAAAGACTGAGGCAGAGAAGGAATAAAGTACCTCAGACTTCTCATCCTTTATCACTATGTTTCCCCCGCGCTCAACAGGGGTTGAAGATTCTCCATAGAATTTTGCTACTATTCTACACCCAAGTGTATTTTAAACTAGGCAACAGAATGAGGATTTTAGAGGGTAAGTCCAACATGAGTTTCACAGCCCTAGCTGGGAACCTCCAAATAATGGGGAAGCCAAAGAAAGTAGCATTTAAGTCATATCCTTAAAATGTAAGTAAGAAGTGTGTGATTTGTAGGTAATTAACCAAAACAGTGTGCTTTAGAGACATACAGTGCATAATTCCTAATTGCTGGATTCCTGGCTTTACCACAGTATCCCTTACCACCAACAGTGACCTGATGAACTTGGTGAAGCCACAAAAAGCACAGGACTGATAATAGAAATATTAGGCTAGAAACAAATGAAATATGAACGGAAATGTGCACGTAAGCACTAGAAGGAAGAACAAAGGTTAGAGAAATGGCATGTATCGACAATATAGAACATCCCCAGCAATAATACTACAAAATGAGTTATTTCTGTCAAGCCGGGACAGAATGTCCTGAACAGAATGGACTCTGTCAAGACCACAGCACAGGTGTCTTGTCAGCAGAAGACCCTGTGCTGTAACAGTGGGATGTTGGCAGCAAGATTACAGCATGTGACATATGCCATTCTCTTGCCTGTAAGCCCAACAGGAAAGCGGATCATATCAATGAAGATGGGTGTTTACTAAATGAAGAAAATCAGGCAATAAGCAGCTGCCTTGTCTAAGATTTAGAGACTGAAGAAAGAAATATTCATTGTAAAGGACCACCCCATAACAACAGTAGACTCCTACAGGTTATAAATTATCTGTCCAAAAATTAGTCTATGATTGCCAATCAAGAAAATGCCAAAAGATTTGGTAAGGGTTTGATGTCCCTTTGTGTCACACATGAGTGAGCCAGACTACCTCAGCACATGCATCCTGGGGCTTGTAAGGATGTGGGTGTGAATGGAAAGTGAACGAAATACACGCAAGAACGAGCATAATTAAGTAACTTTGGAGATTTCATGAACAAATATCACTCACCCTTCCTGTATGATCTCTTGTTGTTTTTTGCCACAATCATTTTCAACAGGTGTGAAACAAATTGATTTGCTCCAGAACTCAGAACTACCGGAACTCAGATTTTATGAAAATGTTTCAGGCAGCAAAACAAGATAATACAACCAGAAAGTAGCCCTGCAACAACCGAGGTCCCCACGGAGGAATTTCCGTGACACCGCGAGCCTGCGACGCGACTCCTTGACCATGTTCCTGTGAGAGATCTGAGGTAGCTCCTGCCTTTCCACAGACCAGTCACTTCTGCAACACTCCATTACAAAACCCACAAAGCTCAGTGTCGTTTTGTTGTTGAAGTCACTTAAGTTTACAGAGCCAATATTTATAGTCTCTTCTTTCTCTCTGAAAGGGAGAACGGTATCATACCGATGAACCTACCGATGAACCTGCCAAACCTGGAGGAATGAGGTCCAATCCAGGTTTCTAATTAATCAAATTCTACTTGGAGGGATGAAAGGAACATGGGTAATACAAAATGCTTTGACTGATATCATTTGATTGACTTGTTTTGATAGGTATGACAGTTCTATCTAGTGCTATATGAACAAACAAACTGAAACAAGGTTAATTATAAGCAGAGGAGCAGCAGGGAGTACCTCCCACTGCCCCTTTGCTCAAGCCTCTAGTTGCCAATTTTAGTTTTGCTGGAGGAGAGATAGAGTGTGTATTTAAAAATAGCACCCCACAACTGTGGAAGTTTTTAATATGCTTGTTATAGCTGTAACTTATGATCGGTGTTTGTTACTGACTGCAGATTTTGTTATTATTTGCTTCAAACAAAAATGCAATACATTACAAAAGAAAAAGTGAAATATGTTTCACAATAATTATACAAAGTTACAAGGAGGGACTGATCTTCGCCTGCAGAGCACTCTGTCTTTATTTCCCACTCTATGAATCAATTCCTGAGAAGTTATTAATCCCAAACATAGAAAATGTCACTTTATCTATCTCTTCCTTTGTGTTGTAGGGGTAGATTCAAATATCAACTTATCTGAGTGAGTTCTTAGAACAATTCCTATTCCTGACTCATGTGACAGCTTATACTAGAAGGACTTAACATGAATAAAGTTTGACTACATTTTGTTCTGTGGGTGAAAAAGTCAGTCTAAAGTGCACTATGATTCATAAATCTTTAACTAATATTCATAACATACTTAAAAGCTGCCTGCTTGCATTGCCATCATTAATCCCTGTTTCAGACCCTGCTCCCAGATGACTCGAGAGGGCTGGGTTTTTTTTTTTGCGACCAACAATTTGATAATAGCTTTGGCCAGGAAAAAGGCCCAAGCCCCTACAAATCTAACTGAGCCTGTTGTTACCTAGTGTTCCTTTCTAATAGCCTTGGGTTAAAAACTTCAAGCATCTTTCTTATTGTTCTGACATTTTTTGCAGAGATATCTGCAAATAGTGTTTTCAGATATTTCCCAGTTCATGTCAGATAGAATAAAAGTTATGTACAGTGCCACCAGGTAAGAAGAATATTCTCTGAAACCACCTTACACAAGGAGAAAATTATTGTCCCCTTTACACTGTGTGTCGTTATATACTCGTGCCTTCAGCTATTTATCCAGCCATTGCTACACAGTTCCTTTCTTCTTGCCCACAGCCATTTTTACAGTTGTTTTCATTAATCCTTACATTCTGGCTGCCAGTGCATCACCCTTCCATACTACTGAACCAGCAGAGATGCCAGATTCCGGGATAGCCCCTACGAAGGATCACACTGGAGAGCAGACACAACACATCCACAGAATACAGCCAGCATGCTCGTGAGAGATGCTGTCACTGGATAGTGTTTGCCACTTGTGATTATACAGCAGGTAAGAAAATTCTTTCCTTGCAAATGGGCACAGACAGCACAGCAACACTGATACACGTCCCTGAGGGACTGGACCTTTCCATAACCTCAGGAAGAGAGGACTTAGAACTTTTCCGTATTGAGGCAGATTTTGGTTAGAGTTTTTAGGAGAAAGTAAACAGTAAAGTCTTCATCTTTCATCTGCCTTAATCAACATAAATTTTAAGCACTGCAAATTCAAAATTTTAAAATAAATTTCAGTAAAATAGTTCTACTTTTGACTTTTTTTTTTAATTAAGAAAATAACTGAAATTTAAAACAGTATAGTAACACAATCTTGCTGCACAGCCTAGTGCAGGAATCTCCAGAGGTCTGTTCTTGCTGCTTGCTTGATGAAAGAGAACAGAGATAATGATCTCACAGAGATTAAAAAGTGCATATGTACATTCATACTACCCTAAACAGCTCTCTGAAGGACTAAAGGCTAGAATGGCAGCCAGCAGAAATTCAGTGGAGGAGAGTGTGCGGTAGTGGCTGCGGGCTGGTGGTCCAGCAGGCAGAGATGGCAGGCTGATTTCCATACTTCTGACCGAGAATACCTAAGCAGTTTTGCAGTCTCCATTTCAAATTTTATAAACTGCTATCGATACCGTTAGGAAGCATACACAAATTTAAAATTTGGCAGTCCTGCTGCTACCTTATACCTGTTCCAAAACAACTATATGCTGGGCTGTCCCAGAAAGCTCCCTGTCTAACATTGCGTCCTCTGAGCTTGCTTTTCTGGCAGAGGTGGGGCAGTGCATTGCATGACACCTTTTCTTTGGACACAAGGGGTTCATCTGAGACTCACAAAAGTCTGAAACACAGAAGAGTCCAGAATATGGAAAAAAGTCTGGATATTTCAGGGATTTGCTTGCTGAGTTACTCCGCTCTGGCCTCAGAAGCAAATTTAAACAAATGCATCTCTTTTCCAACTACTTTTTCATTCCGTTGGGCACTGAAATCCAACATTGCAGTCAAACCTATCGGGTTACAACAAGAAAGAATCTGTTCTTAGGACACAGGGAAACACTCCTTAGCTTAAAAAAAAATATTGTTTACATGTTCAGCCAGAGAGAAGATGATAGGAAAGTGAGATTGTGATGCAATTGTTAACATACCTGCAAGGCAGTCGGTGCATGTTTAAAAACAACCATGCTGTAGGTACAGCAGATAAAGCTTTGGTTTACATTACCATAACAGTAAAGCTAATCTTTCTGCCATCTTTAACAAAGCCTTGAAAACACATCTTGGTAAATTACACTGCTATTTGTAGTAATTTGTGAAAAAAAAAAAATCTCTAACATGCAAATGAAAACAATTCCTTCTTTTCTATTGAGTTTAGCAGTTAAATGTTTTTCCCATTACAGCTTTTTTGCCTGCATATATTTATCCCTAAAGATACATTCCATTCAGATGTAGTTGAAAAGGAAATAGCAAGCCAGAAAAATACACTTAAGCCTCGTTAGAAGTTGTGTGTATTCTATATTTTTACATTTTTTCAAATTAATTAGGAATAAATTTCCCAGAAAGCACAGACAATGAGCAGTGGCCTAATTGCACAACAGAAATTCTCAGTAATACTTCAAAATTTGTCTTGAAAAGAGAAGGCAGGATACCTAATCATCCACAATAAACTGATTTTTAAAGCGTTAATGAGGATTCCAGTTCAATGAAAAATCATGTTAAATCACACTGTCACAATTTTACTAGCATGAGTGTAAGAAAAAGAAAATTATTTCATTTTTGACATATGCTGACACTCCAAGAATTGTAGCAAGCAGTTCAGCAATTTTAGGAAAAGCCACATGATACACCAAGTCTAAATAGTTCATGTTAAAAACAGTCCAATTATGTTTTAAAAAGGTGAATAGTAGTGAGGTAAAGCAGATAAATCCAAGATCTGCCATTTAGGAACAGGATTAACTGTTTGCAATTTGATTTTCCACGCCAGGTTTGCATATGCCTATGAGTGGAGCTGCGCATGAGCACTGGCTTCCTGCTTGTGCAGGATGGTTTTGCATATTTCTGGTTCAACCACAAGGACAAATAGTACTCAAATCCAGAGTCACTAAAAATCAGAATTTTTGATTAGGGTAGACACTATCTGGCTGGCTGCCTGTGTGATAGGATCATTTACATCTTGCAGGGAATAATAAACACAGCATAAGTGACTGTATGGCTGAATGTGATATGAATGGACTGTTAAAGATCACCTTTTTTTTTTTTTCCCCTTATTCTACATTTTCTGCATTAACAGCATTTTTCTTAGCAGGAGTTTTTTGGGGTTTTTTTATCCCATCCTCATCCCTGCCCTTTCATTCACTTGGACAAAAAAAACAACTGGACTCTGTATGACCCTGGAAGTGCTCAAAGCCGGGCTGGATGGGCCTTTGAGCCACCTAATCTAATGAAAGGTGTCCCTGCCCGTGGCAAGGGTTAGGACTAGATGGTCTTTAGCGACCCTCTCTGTCCCAGCACCCTCCAAACTATCCGGCTGCAACAAGATCTTTTACCATCTCATACTGGCACACTCTTCATGCCAGTCCCTCCGCTGCCTTCTCCTCATCGCTCCTCCTCACTCAGGGCATGTTCGCTCGCTCTTCTTGCTCGCTCGCTCTTCTTCTTCTCTCATCTCCTTCTGCTTCTTCCTCTCTCCTCTTCTCCCTCAGCTGCTCCCTCTTCACTAGCTCTCAACCCCTGACCAGAACCAGAACCAGCCACAGCTGCCCCTTATCTACATCGACCAACCCGCTACCCCAAGCCAGCCCACAGCTGTATGTTATCAATCCTAATTAACCCATCTACATTCTTCTACAATTCCCCCTTTCTTCTATTTTTTCTTTTTAACAATTCATATCTCATGTTTTTACCAATCATCACTTTTTACAAATAGTTACAAACTTTT
>JAVJGJ010000014.1:7518835-7541493 GCA_035590215.1 Microhierax caerulescens | reverse complement strand
GTCCCCGCTCATTGCAAGGGGGGTTGGACTAGATGACCTTTAAAGGTCCCTTCCAACCCAAACCATTCTATGATTCTATAACTTCTCAGAAATGATGCAAAGTATTTGCTAAGGGAATTGTACTCTAGTATACGTAAACAGAAAGATAATGCGAACCCGTATTTGAAATCTGCATTCAGAAATACAGATCTTTTCAGACCAGTCCCAGACCATGGAATAATTTCTAAGAGTTTGTGCTTAGCTTTGTTGAGACTAAGAGTATAACACTTACATGTGATTGTTTCAACCTAAGTTACATTATAGTTTTTAATTGAGTAAAAGTTTCCCTGCTATTTTTCATCAGGACTCTTAATGAGATACGGTATAACAAAGATCCTGCTATTAGTCCCTTGATGGGTTCTATCTAGGCAGGGTATTAACATGGCCTTTCCATCAGCTATTTCAATTATTAACAATTCCTGAACTTCCCTGAAACAGCAGTGGTAGGGTGTAGGTGAGTCTCTGGGAATGATGTGCACAGCATTCCCAATGAAAGTGAAACCCTGGGAGAAAGAATGAATGTATTACCATGTTGATTTATTCCCAGACCACTTCTGGGCCACTCTTAGAAATTTTAGGCAGTTATTTGGATTAAAAGATTCATCCCAGCGAGACCCACAGCTGTAGAACTCAAAGCCTACAGGACCAATTTTAGGTGTAAGGAAACTCATCTCTGCCTAGAGGTGGACAAGTGCATACATGAAGCCAAGACATTGCATGAAAAGACTTAGTGCAGTCCAAAGCAAAGGAGTCTCGACCAGCTTCCACATACTGAAACCTGCTGTGACAACAGCCTTCAGTGAAGAACCAGCCACCCATCTGACAAAATTCTTCCTAAGAAGCATGATCCTGGCTTGAGCAACAGAAAAATCGAAAGCCAGATAAATCCTAGCCAGATAGGAATAAATGCAGACTGAAACTGCAGTTTATCTGTTCTAGTATTCATCTCTGCATTCACATGTGGAGAAGTTTGTTTCCTAAAAATCTTTTACCCATCCTAGCTGCAATTAAAGGAAAAAAGAGGGAAATGAAAAATACTAAGTTACTGTTGAGGACAAGCAAAAGAAATATTTGTGGTTTTTTTGTCTGGAAGACAACCTCTTTAATTTGTGCAGGTTCAGGATTTAAATAGATCTGTGTCCACTGTTCATCTTCACACTGCAGCAAAATTAGAAAATTTTGTGATGATCATTGAATCTTGGGGCTGGAAGAAACCCAATGGATCATTTATCTTCTCGACCTGAGGCAGAACCAACTCTAGTAGCATCATGGCTAACAAATGGCTGTCTGGCACACCTGGGTATTTGGCATGTTGCAGATCTGGTGACCTGCCTGGTAACCTATCACATCACAATCCTCACAGGTCCTAAATCCAGTCCAAATCTTGTTTATCATCATTTGTCTGTTACATTTTGTTTCACACCCTCCCCAGAGGGCACACAGAGCAAACTCACTCTTCAAAGATGTCCTGCAAGGCAAGAAGATTGTTATCAGGGGCCCATAAAGCCCCTTTAAGTCTTTGGTATTTCAGATAAATGACTTCAGATCACTCCTCTTTCCTTGTAGGACAGGCTTTCTAAATCTCTGATCATTTTTACGGCTTTCCCCTGGAGTCCCTCCAAGCAGCCTACACCCTTCTTGAAGTGGAAAGCTCAAAGCTTTACCTGTGAAGGATGAAAGGACTGCTCATATGTCTTCTAAACCATACCTCAATTTATAAGTCCCAATATAGTATCTGAATGTTTCATCACAGCATGATGTATAAAAGAGAAGATGCTACAGCTAACAAAGTTCTAGATACTCTTCTACAGGATTCTTTTCCTGACAGTTTTCTTTTAAGTGCTATTTATTAGATTATTTGATTATTTCTGCTGAAAGCACCTTGAGGTTGTCCTTGCTGAAGCACACCTTTTTTTCTCTTTTCCTCAGACCTTTTTCTGTGTTAAAACTGAGGAGTATGGCATCCTCTGGTAATCCTCACCCTTCAAACTTTTTTTCTAGGTGCTTTTAAAGGGATTTCCTACTTGTTCCAATATTCTTCTGAGGTTCTGAAAGCAAACTGATGGCTTTATAGTCCTTTGACTGCTCTTGTTCACTTCAATGAAGATAAGTTTTCTGCTTACCCTTTCCAGTTTTTCACTTTACCTTCCCCACACAGGTGCTCAAAACCAACCATTATCAGTGTTCAGGTTTCATCAGCAAAGTTTTGGTGGTCTGGGATCAAGACCGTCAGGACCTACAAGTGTATAAATATCTAACCTCTTCTGAGTGCTGCCAGGCCTATTCCTCCTTCATTTGAGGCTGAGGACCTGTTGATCTGTTGCTGGTTTTAATCCTGATAGCAACCTGATCACAGATGAGCTTCCCGAGAAAACTGATACCAGCAAAAGAGGCAGACACTTTTTATACCTTGCCTCAAAAGCACCTATTATCTCAACATCTCTCTGTAGCCACAAAGTACATCTCTAAACTAGAGTTAGTTTCCCTGCATTACAGCAGGGATGTGATTTGCTATATCAGAATTTAAAAGCATTATGTAAAAATAACTTTCAGAAATTCTGGCTACAGCATTTGATAATCATTAGAATTTAGAAATGACACACATCCGACCTACAGAGTATGGGTAAGATCTACCCCTGGCCTACCATTTACACCGAGTTCATTTCTCAGTTACAGCGTATGCAATGTAAACGTGCCTATGCTGAACAACTTTACTAAATAATTTGCTGTAATCTTCTGTTTCCTCATTTCAGGTCTCTGTCCATTGGAGTGTTGGAGTGGCTAGTATGTCTTTCTATGTATTTCATAAGATAACCTACTCATTCTTTTGCATAAAAAAAACAAAAAAAAAACCCAAAAAAAACCCACCCTCAAAACACAGTTTAGGGAAAAGAAGTCAACTATGTCCTTATTTGCAAATATCACTTAAAAAAAAAAAAGTCAAACATGCCTTGAAGATATTGTTCTTTCATCTTGTGCAATGTATCTCTTATCATATCCTAGAGACTTTTTGTGTTATTATATCCTTTTTTACATCTCATTAAACTCTACGATCTCGCTTTGCAAGATAAGGTTAGGACAAAATTCTTTCTAAAAGGTCCAAGAGCAGGCTTCTTATTTGTTCATATAAATCACTACTCAAAACTCAGAAGCCAAAATCCTGAGTAATGAACACAGAGATCTGTGCTCTTGGAATACTTGGGATATACTAGCTAGTGCTTCTCATTTCACAGGAGTTTCCCTCCACAGATATAATTTGCTTTTTTTAAGCTTTCAAAGCTGTGTTTGTCTCCAAAATGAGACACTAAAGACATAAGCATTAAGCCATCTCCTTGCCTTTCTCATATAAAGTCACCCAAAAAGCACCCTGGAAGAGGACTTTTTTCATCTACCAAGAAGAGGACTTTTTTCATCTACCAAGCACACCAAACGCTTTATATTAAGAAAACATATTGCCTTGCCATTGTCCCAGGTGGCAGAATTTCTAAATGAAAAAAGCTTCCATGAGTCTGCACACAAAGAAAAAGCAGCGATGCTCTCTCAGAAATCAGACCACGCTTCTGCAAGCAGCTTGATCTCTGCATCTGCAATGCAGGAACCTCTGCTACACGTCCAAATCAGCTCCCTTTGCACGTCACTGACGCAACACGTGTGGTACCAGAATGTTTGTACACTGGAGTCCCACAGCCTGGATTTGTGCCATCTTAAGATGGCACAATTGGAAAGTATGGTCATCTGCACAGACCATTTGTTTCGTGGCAAGTGGCAAAAGATCTCCTTCCATCTACACTCCAAAAGGCAGGCTGCCATTTCTAGAAATAATACTTAAAGAAACAAAACAAAACCCCCTAACTGATGAAGGAAAAGCAGGTTTTCAAAGCTTTTGGGCAAATGGTTATATTTGGACATAACAAATGGTAAAATATTATAAGGAAATTTCTTTTTGCCAAGTGTTGAGATCTGGTTACTGCTATTAGCTGTCACCTGAAAAGAACCCAAGTTGCATTATTTCTTTCGTTTTCATTAAGAATAACTAGAATTTTAGCTGCAATTCGGAATACTGAAAGCAAAATGAAGATGACAGACTTGCAGAAAGGACTAGGATGTAGTCTTGGAAATAGTCAGATGAATTACTATTTGCAATTAATCACTTTGGTGTCTGGCCTTTGACTAAGCCAGCTGTTCCTTTCAGATTTTCAGAGATGCTTTAATGTAACTTCTTCCTTTTTTTTGACTAGTGGAAACAAAATAATGCTATTGACAATCTAGAATGTTTTTTAAAATAGGCTTCAGACATACCTTTATTTAGCATAGCACTTGAATCTTTACAGTTTCACTCAGCTTCGCCACTCTACCATGACCAGAATCTCTAATGGCAGTCTCAAAAGACTTAAAAATACTGTCTGCCTGTGCTTAGGATTTCGGAGGGGGGGGGGGGGGGGGAAGAAAGAGAAGAACACAAGAAAAATTAATAGCTAAAGCTCCCCAAGCTATAAAAGTTTAATTAAATACAGTTTATTCTTTTAAATGTGCTTTTCGTGGCACTGCAATATTTTGCTGATGCATGTTGTCTTGCAGACAGCAAATTTCTTGAGAAAGATCTGGACATCTAAAAAACTATCAAGAAGACAGAACTTGCTATGTAGATAATTGACTGAACAATAAAGGATGAAATCACTGCTCTGTAATTTCACCTGGTTAATTTGCACATTTGGCTTTCTATTAAAAAAAGAATGAAGCTCTGCAAAGAAATAAATACAAGGATTTTCAGACTACTCAGTTCCAAGTGACAGATGTCGTGTCAATGAATGTATCCCACACAGGATGCTAAAGCCTTAATATAATTTCTGATGCATCAGGGCATCATATGATTGTTTATTTGTTAGTGGTGAAAGATCAAGCATAATCATTCTCTGAAACCTACCTGAGGAATTTAAAATAAGGAAAATACAGATAGTGAAAAAAGGCCAAGACAACTGCCACTCCCTAGAAAATGCTCAGTCACTCCTCCATGAAGAAAACAGGAAAAAAAATACTGGCCTCCTGTCTACAGAAGGAGTTCTTTCCACACTCAGCCCAGTAGTTTAGCAAATGATGTCATTCTCCTTCTTCACCTTTTGATTTATTGTGTATCTGGAAGTACTGATGAGACAATGCTCTGCTACGCTGTCTGCTGCATCTCCTCCCTCTTTAATGTTGGCCTGATGAAAACAGCAAAGGCAAATATAATGAAAGGGATCTTCTGTAACTCCCTTTTTAACTCTTACACAGCACTCTAGAATGGGGAAGGAAATGATGAAACTACTCAGTGACCCAGAAATGTATAAACTTAAGGAAAAAAGGAGTACAAAGGCATGCTGTAATGACAAAATTATGAGACTTACTGTGATTACACTACATTTTGTCAGGAGAAGAATTTGTAATTGGAAAAGAAGTTGGCCAAGGTACCTTGTGATTTGTGTAACACTTGTCATAGGAAAAAAAAAAAAAAAAAAAAGGCATTTGGTGCTGTAGAAAAGTCCTTGGGATTTTCACAAATGATGCAGAGAAAAAGGCAGCAGTGTCAAGTGGCATCCCAAAGCACAGACATCACAGTTTACCATACAAGCCTGAGACAAAAGATGTCCCAAGAAACTTTTCAGCAGCGTGCCAGAGATCATTCTGTAGCTAGGAAATCCACTTAGTAAGCAACTTTCTTTGAAGCATTTCTGCAAGGACATGATATATCAAATACAGAATTTTTAAAATAGCCTGCTTTATTCTCACCCAGAAGCAAGCCATATGAGCAAACTGGGAGATGCACCCATTACTTATCCAACGGCTGAGCACAGAAATTAAAAACCCTTTTTCTCCACAGGGGTAGAGGAACTGAACAAAGAAAACGCAGTATCTTCCTCCCCTCAAATTTCCAGCGAGAGGTTACAGAGTTCTATCTGCCAAGGTGACAAGAACAGTACCTGTCATGTTAACTGCTCTTGATTCTCAGCAAAGTAACTTTGACCACAGCAGAAGGATTGACATTTTGTGATAGAGAATGATAAAAACCAAGGTCACACTGGTACAGCATACCACTTGCTGCCTCTAGTTAGAGCTAACAAACTACCTAGGCAACCGGATAGCAACACAAAATTCCTACCTAATTCAGAAAGGACAAGCACAGAAGATTTTGTCAATTGAAATGTCAACAGTCTACTTTGCTCCAAAGATGGTTGAATTTGGTCCTACGTGACAACAATTTCATACCACCTTCTTCTGCCATTTAACTGCACTTGTAACAAACAAGATGACAGATTTACTTTCTTCCTCCACTGAAGACAAAAAGAAGCTGGCCAAAACCTATTTTTCTTGAAACAAAATCTTGAGCTTTTTGGCATCAAAGCCTACCTGCACGCCCTTCTTTCCCTGCGCTGCTGCTTTTGCTCCATTGCAGCCACAGTTCATTAAGATGAATCTTGTTCTGCTGAAGCTGCCTCATCAGTAAGTATTGCTGAAGCAATTTAGTAATGATCTAAAGCACAGTGCTGGATTTTTATGGTCATCTCAATTGGCTATTAAAATACAGCACTGCACTTTAAAATTGCTACTGCACCACTTCAGAAATAACTTCAGGTAGCCTGATGGAGTTGCAGAAAGTAGCGTTCATTTCAGTAGGAACCTCACTCTTTGTGAATGATTTCTGGAAGCTGATACTTAAAATCTACTATGAGATTAGATGTTCACTTTGCGTATTAACCTAAGATACTTAGAACTGCTTGGAGAGTTCCGAAGAACTGAATGGTTTCAAGGGAAAACCAAAATGAAACAAACAATATATATGAACATAAAATCACTGCACAGTCTTCCAAGTATTTTGTTTATTCCTTTACTGCTAATGAAAAATGACAGTGAAACACAAGAGAGGGAAGTCAGAACGATAACTAGAGTATAAGACTTCAAAAAAGTGATATTCTGCAGCTCACAGGATATCTCTATGTTTGGGTGAGATGACCAACCAGATGGATGCCTTTCGAATTCCACTTGAAATTATCCCTGCTGATCTGGAAAATCATTACTTTATTGATTGACTGCTTATCTCAAAGATGGTTGAATTTGGTCTGATGTGACAATTTGGTATCATCTCCTCTCATTTAGCTGCAATTGTAACGAAAACCATGACAGATTTACTTTCTTTCTCCGCTGAAAACAAAGATGATAGCCAAAACCTGAAATAATAGAACTGAAATGCCACTCTAATAACAATAACTATTACTATCTGAGATTACATTAAATAAGCACTTTTCTTCAGAAATTGAAGGAATCACTCTACAGAATTAATGGTTTTTAAGAAATATTTCACATTTGGTAAATTAATACAAATGAGGTGGCCAGTTTGTAGTGGCCAAAGGCAGATAATACATTTACTGCTTTATTTGTGCCATAAAGCAGAATATGGTAATACCAGCTGTATGCATATATCATCACTTAAATTAAAGATTGACATCTTCAGTCTGTGAAATATGAGGGTGGAGATATAACCTACCACTTTTTCTCCATCAGGCATTGGCAACACTAATATGCCAAAATATTTCTGAAAAACAGCAATGGCTTTTAAAGCCCTAACACAGAGCTTTCTAATGTTAGGAGTTCCAAGAGAATACAATTTTCATGCGATAAACTATGCAGATACTCACATAGTCTTACATTAGACAATCCTAGCCTGCAGAGGAAGTCATGCCTTTTAGTGACGTTAACTTATAAATGATTGTTTTTAATCACTATCTTAAAATTGAAAAATTATGTATTACTGCTTGACAGAACACTTTCTGCTAATTGGATGAAACGTGAGTCCCTTCAAGCAAAGACATTTCACAAAAAATGGTATTTTAGTTTCAGTTGTAGTGGTTTTCTATTTATACCTGTAGTAAGTGATAGCGTGTTACAGTAATATAAAGTGAAGCACTTAAATTAGAGTTGAGAATCTAAATAGTTTGTTAAATCTAGGTTTGGGAAAGTTTGCCTGCTTCCTCATTTTTCTACAGCTCTGTTTTCTAAGCTGCCCCATTATGCTCTGTTTTAGATCAGGATTCACAAAAAAGCTCACAGCACAGAAGGAAGAGAACACTGAAAAACAGAAGTAAACTCACAGCTGATGAGATCATAAGAGTGAAATTCTTAAAAGACTGTAAGAAAAGGTTTAAGGTTCTGTTCAAACCGTGAAAAAACAACTCTGTTGGAAACACTTCAGAACTATAAAAACATTTCTTAGCATGAAATAAAAAATGTTTTGAAGGTTTCAAGTGATCATAAATTAACAAAACATTTGGCTAACTCTAACTTGCCACACAACCCCCTTCCCCAAATGATAAAGTTTGCTATGCAGTATTTAGTGTCCCTTAAATTAAATAGGCCAGTACAGCAGTAGAAGTGATAGCTATGCTAATGAAAAAAGATGTATGGTCATCAGTCTGAAGCAAGCACTTGCAATCAGTTATCTAACAGCAAGATCTGAAAGCTCTCAGTGTTCTCTGAAATTGGGAAAGAAATAATTGGGGCTCTTTGTTTGCAAAAGTTCCCACTTTCATTTTAAGTGCTGTAGCTATTACCTCAGATAAAATGTTAACCATTGGCTTTGCTTTAGTAGATAGAAATGATAAGATTTCTCCTTTCCTGACTGGGAGCAACATTATTACAAATTAAAAAACGTCCTTAATCTGCTGTTGTAAACCGAGTGCTTTATTTTGTGGACACTTTATAAAACAGATAGTTCTACTGAACTTGATTTTACTATTTTGGTTGTCACTGCAAGCTGGGATGCTATCCATGCAACAGAACACAAGATTTTTCTAATAAAGACGTCAATCCAAACTAAAATATGTCAACTTCTATGAAACAGAAGTACAAACTTATGTGACACTACAGACAGTAATGGAGTAGAGAACATTTCAGTAAGAATTCAAGGTAAATCTAGAGTGAAATCATACGTTATATTGATGGTCAATTTCTCTGCATCTTCTCAAGAAAATTCTGTAACTAATCAATGGGTTAAAAAATATAGTACTTAAAACATACTGATTCTTTTCTCAGTATAGTAAGAAAGCTTCATTATGGTCCAGTGACTTTATTCACTGTCATCAAGAATAAAACAAATAGTTATGTGAAAAGAAAATCTACCACGTGCTGCATAGTCGCTTCAGTCCAGCACAGGAAAAAAACGAAATGGAAACTCTGGAACTGGTTATGCCCAATGACTTCATCTAACATTTAGATGGCTATACATAATTCAAAAAATAAATACGTATTACACCCTTTGTATTCATCCCATCTTAGTTTTGAGTATTTTATCGAGATGCTCAGTTTGCCTTTGCTGATTAAGAAGAATATTAATTTAAGGAGGACAGCCATCCAGAGAGAGATAGAGAACTGGGCTGAACAGTGCTTAACAGATGAATTAATTTCTAATTTAGAGCCCTAAACCATAATAACACTCCAAAAGGATTAAATTTAAAGTCCTGGAATGATCTTAATTCTGAAAGCAGGAAAGAGTAGAAGAATAAGTGCCCCTGAACATCTTTGTGAAGTGCCCGTAGCTGGGGGGGTGTACCTGGTCAGAAGGCCTCACTGGCCGACTTCACCAGGAATGAGAAAGAAGCACGCTTACAAACAGCTTCCAGGAAAGAAACATTGCTGCTGGTCTGTCCAGAGCCTTTCCAACCAAAATACCGTGAACAAAAGGGCAGCTCTAGCTATCGCTGCAAGATTCTCACACAGTTCAAACATCATAATGATAGTTACTATCGAATTTCATGAAGGGTGTGGGAAATTTATCTTGTTTCTCTATGACTTTATACTCAAGCCACCAGAATATACAGATGGCAGAATCAGTTATCCTTTATATTATTCCTTTTTTGGTTGGTTTAGTTTGGGGTTTTTTTTCCAAGTCTGCCATTTCTCCTCTCAAGTTTCCTGGTATTCAGCTGTTCTGCTTCACATACCCTAAACTTCATTTCTGCAGCTGTGTTGTCTTTTAAGATATCACATTTCCTATAGAATTGAGGTCAGGAGTTTTTTATTATGTGATCCAACACTGCTGTAGTTACTGGAATCATCGTTTTTTACATTATTTTTTTCTTCTGTTACATAATATCAGAGCTTAAAATTATCAGTTCGGTATTGGTAGGTAAAATATTACAAACCTTCTGTGTTTAACTGAGTTTCTGACTGCCAGATTTTTTTTACAATGGTAAAAATCCATTTGTCCGACAGATTCTTTAAAAATGGAAATTTTAAAAAAATAAAGTTTAATTTCTATAACTAGTCTTACATCAAGCATACTACTTTACATTTCTGGGTTTAGTAAAAAGTAGGTTTGCAGTGTGATAGGACAGCACGAAAATCCCAGAGGGAAGTGGGATTCTTTTGCTTTGAAGTCCTCCAGCCAAATGCAATCGAACAGGTTTGAGCACGGTAATCTCTGAGCTGTGACTGAAGTTTGTAATTCACTACTCATGAACATTTCTTTTCAGGGTCTTATTGGAAGCTAATACATAAGTTATATTAAAAAGCCAACCCCCACCATTAAATCATTTTGTTTTGAATATCTGAAGGTTTGTTCCCCAGGCACGAATCGTGTAGTGTATACGATCCATTCTCATTACTGTTAATGTGTTTCAACACGGAGCAAGAAAAGCATATTACTTAAGGATAGGCCTTCAGGAGTGTCTAAACCCGATTGATTTTCACTAAGAAAGCTCCATTGCATATTCTTCCCCTGCTTACAGCCCTCAGCTACTGCAAAGACGCTGGCAGCTGAAACCTGCAGTGTCCTCAGAGCCACTGCAATAAAACACCTACTGTTTACTACTAAATGCTATGCAAAGCCAAGCAATGAATCACTAAAATTGTATGTCTGACCGAAGAGGCATACAAAGGACAACCTCCCGAGCATGTGAAAGAGAGGAAGATCCTGCAGAGATCAGTTAGCAATTACCTTCAAGACACAGACTATAGACATCGGCCAATATTGTCAATCAGGTGTGGCAAACTGATGGATGCACAGCTGTAAAATACCTGCACAGCTGCAGTTCTATTCAAAACTTTGATTTTTCTATTAAACAATTCATTTTGTCTTTTTCTTTTTTTTTTACATCTTTTCCCAAAATGTCAGGTTAAAGAGTTACACGGCCTTCTAGCACATATGATGCTAGGACTGCCTTTTCTTTTTAAGCAACAGAATCAGTTGCATGAGGATCTGCATTCGAAAGGGATCACTTGGCAGCACACTACCATGACCTCCCCTGTCATATGCCCAAAGCCATTGCTACACAATGCACCTTTAAATTCTTATGTTAAAAATACATTTGCAAAACTAACCTGTGTC
This sequence comes from Microhierax caerulescens, assembly GCA_035590215.1. Classification (NCBI taxonomy): domain Eukaryota; kingdom Metazoa; phylum Chordata; class Aves; order Falconiformes; family Falconidae; genus Microhierax; species Microhierax caerulescens. Next base: position 7,530,098 of record JAVJGJ010000014.1, on the reverse strand, counting down.
TTTTAAATGGTGGCTGCTAGCTAGAAAAATTAACATTCTTTTTAAAAAAATCTAGCCTTTATGGACTCCTAGCTTGTAAAAGCTCTCATTCTGAATGCCTTAGATGAAATTAAAGGAATACTTATATAAAAAGCCTTGCAAATTTCCTTCTTTATCACGTTAAAGTGCTGAAAGATATGATCTACTACTACACATACACAGGCGAGCTAGTGATCTCTGAGCTTACATGGTATTATGGAAGCCAAGACTTGCTTTCATGTGGTAAATTCTCAACACTGAGGAATGAACTCAGTATATACTGAGTTATATCCTGACAGAGACAGACAGGAAAAGAAACAACTGAAAAGATATTTGCTACTGCGAGTTTAGTATGGAACAGCCTTCTTGTCTAAAAACCAGTCAGCTTTCTTTACAGGCTTTGGGAGTAGGAAGGAATGGTGTGGGAACAACCACGCTGATTTTCAGGCCCTGTTCTGGACACCAAAACATCCCAGTGTCACCCTGAGAAGTAAGAAACACCATGTATATAAATACTAAGTTGTTCTTGCACTGTATAGTAATGGTGTGAAAGAGCAGTTCACAGATCAGTCACCTGAAATATGAGTAGATCAGCATCACACAAGTGACTAGCACTGAAACCTACAGTCAAGATTCACAGCTGATTTTTTTTTTTATTTTTAATTTACTTAAAATTTATTATTTTATTATTATTATTATATTATTTTTTTTATTCTCAGCTTCTGCCAAGAGTTTGATACCTCTCAACAGATAGTACATTTTTCAAGGAAGATTTTGAAAAATTCAAAGGAAAACTGCTACAGATATTTAAATTAGTAGTAATAAGATTTCCAGCCAATCTATAACCTATTTTTTTCATTCTGCTTTTTCACCTGTGGCACATAGAAAGCATACAAGGGCATGCTTCCTTACTGCCTAAATTACAAAGATGAAAACCCTTGCTTTTGCAAAGAACTAGCCCATCAATTTTTTCTCATCCAACTTTACAGTTAACTTATTTCTATACTATAGAAGAAAAAAAATAAAAATATATTGAGCTTAATAATAAAATTCATTATTTATAGCACATATCTGTAGTAAACAAGTACGTAAATAAGTAAACAAGTAAGGATATAGCTACAAAATTATGTTTGTGGCACTAACCAGGCAAAGCTTCTTTAGCTTGTTATAAAATGCACTTTTTTGGTATCCAGTTTTTTAAATGAAAATAAATGTAAAAATAAATAGTTTCGGGCATACAATCAAAATCAAGATGTTTTAATGGATAATGATTGCCCCTCTTGTCCATTTCCACAATGCTGCAAAAATTTGGTAATGGGTGAATAATTTTTACTGTTTTATCAGAAGGTGAAAGGATATGTTAATTTCACTTTCGTTGGCCTTAGGTTACTCAAGACTATCATATCACACACTTGGTTTAATTCTGAAGCTTTAAAAACACTGTTGCCTGCACTACTATCCTGAATTCACACATGTACAAAATATCATTAGAGATGCTTTTCTATTAGAAAGTCAATTTAGCATTGTAATTGACCACAACCCAGACCTTTGGATGTTCACCCTCAGATCCGTGTTTAAATGCATCTGACTGTTCTCCAAGAGTAGAGGGTGACGAATACACTGCTGTGTCACATAACCATGACATACAGAGATGAATTATAGTGCAATACTGAAAACTGTGCAGTATCCTTGCTTACTGTGAATGGATAATCTCAGCAATTCCACGGGTATTAGAAACAAATGTACTCACTCCATTACTGGTATAAAAAACTATGTAAAAGCATACTGGAATATTCACATGAGATGGAAGGGAAACCACTGAAAATGCTGCAGGTTATTCACAGTAGATAAAACAGGTAGAATAATCTCATGTGCATAGCATATATATTAAGCAACATGCAAATAGCCTTATTTCATGTATACACCATTAATTAAAGACCTGCTTATGAAATAATTATTATGGATCCAAAAATTTACTGCTGTTCATTCTATTCACATGTACTATGAAAATACCCATTTTCTTTTCCCAGAAATAAGCTTTGAAGAAAAAGCCAGAGGAAAATTTCAGGCAGGAAAAACAATAAAATGAAATGTGTTAAAAATAACACTTCTGAAAATAAAAACATTTTGCAAAAGGAAAGGTGAAAAGGCATTATTCTCAATTAGTACTAATGCATTTCAAAAGGAATTCAGGTTTTTTTTTTCTGTAACCAGAAGATTCTGCTGGAAGTGATAAAGCTGATTTAGACTAGCGAAAGTTTCGTGCTAATCTTCCATGTAATTTTGTTGAAGGATAAAATAAAATTCTCCTACATATCTGGTTACGTTAGTATTTTTGTAGTCTTTTTCCAAAGATAACTGTAGGAGAAACCTACATGAATGAGAAAATCAACATGAATGTAGAAAGGGTAAGCTGGATAATTATAAAGCCTTCTGAAAAAAGGGAGAATTCAGAAACTCTGTGTACAACCTCATCTTAAATGAAAGTCAAAGGTCTCCGTAGACAAACTTTAGAGGAAGTGTATGTGCTGCCAACGTAAAGCGTAATATCTCTGCATCTTGCATTTCGTTGGGCGGTAACAAGCTGTCTCTACAGTAAACATCAAATGAAATAAACCACAACTCCTTGAATTCCTTTATCTTTCAGGAAGAGACACGCAACCACGAATTCAAGTTCTATCAGCCTAAATTAACTGCATTTCAGTATCTGACAGGTCAACCAGTTAAAAAAAAAAAATCAACAAAGTCAGATGCCATTTGCGCTACAAGAGAGGTTAAGCATTAAGTTGAAAATTTCATTTTCATATTTACCTTTAGGTCCTTTGAACAACTTGATCTCTACCACAGTCTCCAGAATAGGTCTTCTTCGACGAACATACAATCGTACTATGGAGCCAGCCTCTTTTAGGGCCTCCACAGCTTTGCTATGTGACACTTCTGACACGTCGACCTCATTCACTCGCAAGATACAATCGTTGACCCTACAAGAAAAACAAAGAACCGCAGATGCTAAATGCTACAGCTGTTATTTTGGACCCAAAAGAGTTTTGGTGGTGGTGCTGTAAAATGAAGAACGCTTCACTGGGAAGCCTGCCAGATGACAGACTTAATGTGATATGCTTCATCAGCAATGAGACAGAAACACAACACTTAGTCCCTCCAAAACACATACCTGATTTAAACTGAAGTCTACCTAATCACCCACGCCTACCATCCTCCTTCATAAATTGGGGTTGGATCCGCTACAGTGATAGAAATGAGTAACAAACAACTTGTCTTTACTAACTAATATGATCGAGTTACAACACTCGTGCTGCATCCTATTACCGGTACAGTTGCTCTTAAGGAAATCAGCTTATTTAATTTAACACAGAGACACAAGTAACTGTTCAAATACTTCCTTAAATATTTCATATTTCTTCATCAGAGCCAAAGAACTCTAAGCTGTCAAAGTAAAAATGCTGTCCTACAAAAAGCAGACAATTTAAACGAGAATGCTTCATGCCAAATAGTGAATGAAATTTACTCAAATTAGGTTTTCACCACTGGCTGTAGGCTCCAAGATCTGCTGTGTGGTAACAGCACCTATTTTTCATAGAATACTAACAAAATTCCCTCATATTCTTACTTTGGGCATTTACTACAGCATCTGAGGATGAACTAATATATTCACCCTCAAAACGTCCTGGTTAGATGAAGTAGTGTTCTCCTCACCTGACAGATCTGTCCAAGTTGGAAAGGAAATCCACACCTGGAGAGCACTAAAATCCATCTGAAAAGCAGCCGGCTAATGAGTTAACTCTTGGGCCATCTTTCTTTGCACATGAGGTTTAGTGAGAAGAGCAAATTCCAAAGAAGTAAATGAATTAAGACTCTTGTGAAGTACATTTATTATGAGATACCTCTAAGTATTTTGGGTACAGAAGGAAAAGACATACATAAATGAATGTGTTCTTCTGCATGTCTGAAAGGACAACCAGCAAAGAAAATACGGGTTGCTAAAAATATTCCCATTTCCGTTATGTCTCTATACATAAAGATCAACTATCAAATTTTACTCTTTATAGCAAAAGAACACGAGCTGGATATTTCTTGGGAGTCTTAGCACATGAAGAGATAATGAAGCTTTACTGAAAGTTTATCTGAACTCAGTATTTAGGATGGATTTTTGTTACGTACTTGTGCTGCTGTTTTCGTTTAAAAACAAAATAAACCAGAAAGACCACAACTATTTGAAACCAAGGACTCTGTGTGTTATCAGCCTTTTTGAAGGACATTTACAGGGGAATATGTTGATAGCAGCCTTTATCTGACAACTGGTCAAACTTGAAAAGGACACAAAATTGATACTTCACTTTTGATAAAAAGTACTGTATTGCAAAAGTTTCCAGTTTTCATTCAATGGTTGGGTATGCTGCTTTCCTTCAGCGCCAGAAGTATTAATTTTCCAAATGTTTAATTGTGTGGTTTGGCTGTCAAAATAGTAAGTGCATTAACATAAATTGCTTTACTCTCTTAAATAAATCATGAATACATCCTACTAGTGCTTCCCACTCAGAAAACCAGTAATTACGTCTAAGGTGCTACTCTTTCTATTAATATCACTATATATCTGATTCTTGTCAAATGTATGACTTTTATTGCTGTCACATCTGAAATACAATTGGCTATACCATGCTTAATGAACAAACTATAGGATCCTAACCATTGGATGGTTATGAAGATGAAAAGGGAAAGGTTATAAAAACACTAAAAAGGAGGATTACATGTATTTTGTTTTCATATACTCTGTGCCCTGCATTAGTAAATACTGATATTCCTAGGTAATCCTATCTGCCTGACACCTCTCAGAAAGGCCCTAGCGATGCCTCCAGTTAACGGGAAAAGTATGTCTTTTTGGGGAAAGTCAATAAACAACATGGAATTAAATGGAATTAACCTGCAAAAATCAGTAAGCCACACACCTCCTTTTACTGAAAAAGCAAGACCCTTTGGAAAAGGGCATTTGCACTCCAACAGAAATGTCACCTTAGTGTCTAAAATTTTAGAGTTATCTACTTCTTTAGAACAGTTAAGACTATCTTTAATAAAACATACATAGATTAATATTGCTAGTGTGGCATGAATATAGGAGTGAGAGAAAACAAAGCTGATCCAGTCATATAAATAATTTCACGTGAAGTATTTTGTTTATATGCAAATACAAATTTTGTCAGCGCAGAAGCAGCAGGACAACAATTACCCTATGCAGTCTGCTATGATGAACACATCCAGAGCTGGATATCCAGCTACACCCTTCCAAACCTGCAGGCTTTTTTCCTCCCTCACAAAGAGATGCGTTTTTTAGTCTTTATAAATAAAAATAGAGTATTCAAGAACATACATGCACTTGCAAAAGTGTGCACATAATATACGTGCCTAGATTTCTGCGGGCTTTAGCAATATTTTGTAGATCAACAGAACACAATGACCTCAGAGGTCTACAAATATTCTTGGAGAATATTCAGACCTCTAAAACAGCAGGTCCATGGTGCAATGAAATAAATGCCATAAGCTGATGAGACGACTCTAACTTTAACCATAATGGCTGAATGACTCTTCTAATATTATTCATCTAGAAACTCCAGAACCTTTTCTAAATTTAGAAACGTAGAGCTCTTGGATGACAAAACCAAATCATTATTCAATAAAAAATAAGACAATTTCAGAGAAGACAATAAAATAAGAATGCTGAATCAACACCTCACCACTCAGACTGTGATGTCATAATTTTCTCCTTAAATCCATGCAGGAGGTTTTCAGGGCCGGTACTTGGCATAGTTGTTATTACATCAAGCCAGAAGTCTGTGACAGGGGGCTTCGGATACTTTTCCCTTCTATTTAAGCTTTTACAGTACAGTTCCTCTGTAAGCACTCTGCTCTTCTAGTTACCTATAAATACTGCAACAGTATAAATGCCTAAAACAATTATACCAAAATAAATCAGTAAATCCAGTTTAAGAAAATTCTTGCAAATGATCAGGTGTATGGTCTTGCCACTTCGGGCACATTATTCTGTTCTTGCCCTCTCCAATGTATTTGCCTGGCTTTGTTGAGAGTTTCATGTGACAACTATATGGCAAAAGTTTATTGCAGATGATACATGGATTCCTTTCCTCATTTATCTCAAAATCTTCCTAAGGTCTGTGGGTGGGTATACACTATATGTAGAAGTTTGTTTCAGGCACAGTTTCAGAACTGTGCCAAGGGGAAGATCTGCCTCATAATCCAAGACAATAGTACACAAGTCCAACAAAAAAAATCCTTATAGTTTCACCAATACCTACATTAATTAAAAAAAAAAAAAAAATCCAGGCAGGAAAAAAATCGTTCCAAGATGGCTCTTCTTGTTTCCACAAGATACCTTGCACATATTTTTTTAATATTAAACCATTTCTTTAACACTCTCAGCATTTTTAAATTATTACCATTCTGCTTGTAAACCTTAACACCATATATTTCTTTGAGAAAGGTCTACTCATACAGCTATTTTTAAGACTGCAAAAAATTGTAAAAACTTCTAATGAATTGTTGAAAGTTCTAATGAGAGAGAAAGCAGAAAAGGAAGTTGTATTCTAAGCTATAGCTAGTGACACTTGCAACATATAAGAAACTAGAGAAAATTCTATTTTCTCTAATTCCATACAACAAGAACTCTTAAAAATTATTCTCAAGATACAGAAATCTGATTGGTAGGATTTAACAATATAATTTCAGCATCTGATGATGATACAGGTTCATAGAGTTCTTCACTAAACCGACTCGTGTTTCAGTGAAAAGCAACATGTGATTAGAAGTATTTTGGAGAATGCACGTGCCATGCTGAGAAAAAGAAGAAATGAATGAAAACGTGTCCTAACCATATTTTAAAAGAACATAAGCCTCAAAGCAATGTTCATGCTATTGTTTCCCTGGAAAAAAGAGGGACTTCGTACCTCAGTTCAGCACAGCATACAATTGTCTGATTAATTTTTGAGGTATAAGTATCAGCCAAAGCATTTCAGCCAAAATACTGAAATGGAGACTTAGCATTATGCTTATATTTAAATTGATTCAAGTCTGTAGAATCACCTATGCATGTAGCTGAGTTAAAGTAAGTTAGGCAGCTCTTCCCATGGCACACTACTCATCTAAATACTTTAACAAAATGGATATATTCTACAAGACTTTTGTAGTATAATTCAGATATGAAGGATCCTGGATTGTAAAATATAGAACACATGCTATAATCATGCCACGACAGTTACAACTGATACAAGAAATATGAAAGATGTTTTGCCATTAAGGGGGAAGGTCAGGGGCACAGAGGTTTACCTATAGTTGTTGCTGTCTTCAAAGCAAATATGGGATTGGACTAAGGAAAAATACTGTTCTTTAAGGGCTTATTCCAAGTTTATTCTAAACCTGACTACCTTCATCTGATTTTTATGTTTACCGTTTTCAAGAAACTGCAGACATCCTTGAAAAGCTGGTAATTGCTTCAGTCAAGTCATAAGTAAACAAGACAAGTACAACCCTTAGGCGCTTATTAGAAATATCGTAAGTGACAACTGGCAATGATCATTCTGTTCACTTGTTCTGGGCAATGTGGTGCCCAAAGTGAAACCCAAAGCAGCAAAGAGTCCTGGAAGACCAAATGGTCCTGCCAAGACACATTAGCCCACTTGCAGCTCCACAAAGGAACTAGATGGAACCAACCATAGGCTCAAGAACAAGGCAAGGATCTGTGCTCCATGGGACAATATCATGACACTAAAACTTGCAGCCATCCACAGGTCTTTGTAATCATCCAGGCACCTTCAGATTAATTGGCAGCCTATTAAGGGGACAGCCCTGCTTCTCACAAATAGTTACCATGCTTTTTTCTATTACAGAATGGCCAATGTTAATAGATTATTTCTAAAGGAAATTTAACTTATTTTTTATCTGCCTTCCCAGGAAAGCTGAAATTGATATGGACTTTATTTATTCTGTGGTCAAAGCTTAGAAATCAAGGTAAAAATATTGTCATTATTTAAGGGAGAATCAGTGCAAAGCTATGAAATATATCAGGTAGACAACAAAAGTAAGAGAGAGCAGCACTAAAATTTTACTTTGTTTCTTTGCTCCTGTTTTGTCAAAACTTTTTAGCCAAAGTTTCCCGATGAAAGAGCTGATGCTTTCTTTCTTCCAGAAGTTACAAGAACACAGCACTTCAACCAGGAACGCAAGATTGCGGGTGACAAGCTGAAAAGGACTGATTATTATCCTTTCTTCAAGGGATCAGAGAACGCTAACATAAATATATTATCTGACCCTAGGAGAATCAGTCTAGACCCTTAGTTAGGGAAGACCGACTCCCCCGCTTTTCTTTTTAAATTCTGTATACATCCTTCCTATGCCATAGTAAGTAAAATTTACAGCATATACAGGTAAAAAATGTAATTATTGGTACTGGCCCATATAATTCCTTTCCAAGAGGAACAAGTTATTTTTTTAAAATTTTAACTAAGAATTCAGAATAAAGGATCTCAAATTTACTACACCAGCCTTCAGATCTGTCTTTCCAATTACAGAATATAGAGCTAAAACTAAATGCCAATGATATGTATGTACCATAGGGCATACTGTTTCCTTAGGTATAATTGTCCTTAGACAGGTGATCCAATTTCTGTGGCAGATTCATCCATCCCTTCAGGCCCCTTTCTGACATTATAAAGTAGTAGAAAACTACTGCTGAGTCTATTTTAAAAAATAAAGAGATAACATTTAGCAGTAGAAGAAAATTTCTGGCTATTTCTGGAAGCTAGAGAAGATTTAGTGCTTATGAAAATGTCTGATGAAGGTACCAGCCGATCCTAACTCAAAATTTGATGCTTATGTGCTTTATAATGAAATTCCAAATATTGCATAGAATGGTTACTGACTGAAAGTAATACTTGACAAAAGTTATGATTTGGGAGGGGGTGATAATTTATGAATGACACAGAAGAATTTGAGCTGAATTTCATAAGTCTGAAATCCTAGGAGTGATTTTGATTTAAATATATGTGCAAACGTTGGTACAATGAAATGGTAAACTACTGTATTTAACATGAAGGCACTATCTGAAGCACTGAATCTAAACTACTAAATTCTAAACTATCTAAATTCTAGCAAGAGCAGAATTGTCTTTGGTTCTGAGGAAAGTATAAAGGACTAAACCAGTGTTTCATTTCTGAGAAAAAAAAAAATATCCTTCAGTCCTCTGAATTGTTAAGCAAGTAGCATTAATTTTTTTACAATGAAATAAATCGAAAAAAATCTTTTCCCCCAAAATGCTGGCCTGGTGCCACCCCAGCTCTTCCTGTGCAACCCTGAGCAGGTCACTTAACATCTTTTTTTCACAATCTTCAAATAGAGGATTAAAGCCCCACCTGCATCCCGCTTCCTTTGTCTCCTGTTTACAGTCTAAATAAACTTTCCCGAGAGGAGTCTACACCTTCACGGAGCATTTCAAAGAGGGACTAACCCTCAGTGCAGCCTCTAGGCATAGCACGTAACAGATAACCAGCAAGAGCCGCTCCCCTGCCCTTTCCTGGCTGTCTTCACCCTTGGAACCAGCCTTCAGCAGCGAGAGGATGAAGGGCAAAGACTTCCACCACGCACAAAGGTTGCACCGAGCATCTGCCTATGTGCGCACAAAGATGGGAACTAAACTCTAGCACAGCATCCCTGCAAGTAAATACACCCAGATGGATGCTTAGATGGGAACTAAACTCTAGCACAGCATCCCTGCAAGTAAATACACCCATATGGATGCTTAGATGGGAACTAAACTCTAGCATAGCATTCCTGCAAGTAAATACACCCAGATGGATGCTTCCTCCACCTGAGCTGGCAAACCAGTTTCAGTCTGTTGGCCATGGGGAGCCTGAAGGCTGGAGTGCGGCTGAGCTAACAAGTCTTGCTGAAAAGCAGGGCGTGCTCATTTAAACCCAGTGCCCTGCTCCTGCAGCCTCATGATTCATACCAGCAACTGGAATAATTTTCAGCTCAGAGACTGAAATCAAAGAAATATCTTACAAATATATTTAAAAAATATTATCTTACAAACTGTGTCGATTTTACTACAACATAATGGAAACCCAGCCTGTCCTTCAGCATACCAGCAGCCTTCAGCCCACAGCTGCCAGCATGAGATTTTGGAGCATGACCTGAAATTGTGTTAGTTTACCCCTACAGTTCACTCCTTGGAATTTTTGCAGTGTTTTTGGCAAGAAAACTGCCACCTATCTTTCCAAATGAAAGGCAGTCTCTAGCGTGCTCCTGCCTAAACGGCAGAATGCACAAGAAGCAGAGGAGCAGCAGAAGCAGCCTGCACACGGGGATCCAGCTCACTCCCACCAGACTGGTGCAGCGTCTCAGTCTCTCTTCTGATTCCCATGTCCAGGACCCACTAGCACAAAGTCCTAGACCTCGTCCTCCAGAAGGTTGCATGAGAAAGCAAAAAGGACAAAAGGAAAGCAAAAAGGAAATTCCTCCTTTTTATACCAGAAGTCCAGTGATGGTGCAGGAGGTAAAAATGCCTACTGGTATGCAGTCAAAAATTTCAGATCACATCCAGGAGGGCTTCAGGCCACACCAGTGTGACTTGCAGATGTGCTACCAGAGGACTCTGAGCTTTATTTCATTTCCAGAATGGAGCCTGGAGCCCAAACTGTCAGGGAATAATTCAGATTTCAGAAAATACTTTTGAATTTCAGAACGTGTTATTGCCTGAAATGACTGTGTGTTTCCACATCCTGTTAATGATATGACCTTGCTGAGACCTGATACAACCAGCACAGCTACCCAACTGTCGTAAGACATTTACATTTATTGTCCTTTGCTACTGCTTTAGTTAATCATAGGTTGGGTGTTTTTTTTTTCTTCTAAACAACAGCCATATTAATGAAATGTCAAGGGTCTGCATAATAGTAATTGAATTTAAAACAGAGGTGACAGGTAACAATAGCCGTGAAAATATTAGCAGACCAGCTCCTTATCATACACAGCGTCTCTTTACCCCTCTCCCTACATTTCATTTATGGCTCTAATTTCTATTTTTGAAGTTGCAAGTCAGAAACAGACAGCATACTGCACTACATAATTAGGAGTGGAAAAGTCCCTGCAGCCTTTAGACTGTTAGAAGAAAATCTATTTAGAAGCTTGAATATGTTACTACTCGCACAGTTTCAATAGAGGA
>JAVJGJ010000014.1:7481375-7518825 GCA_035590215.1 Microhierax caerulescens | reverse complement strand
ATTGGTTCCCCCCCCCCCCTTTTTTTTTTTTTTTTTTTTTTTTTTTTTCCCCCTGAAAGGTCTTAAACTCAGCTGCTTGGCTAAAAGGCAGTTTATCTGTTGTTTAAAATACTTTGGATCATTTCTGCATTCTAGCCTAGTTTGGAGAATTTCCATGCAAGGCCTGGGCTCTCCTTCAGTTAAGTTAACCCTTTCTGCCACACTGAACAGAGCCTGTTATCCTCTCAGGCTGCGTGCCTTTATCACAGGGTGTCTGTTTGTTAGGGAGCGTTTATATACACCTCTTGGCTGAAAAAAAACCATCAATCTGGTGTCTAGAATCCAAGAGAGACTGACCTCAAAGACATCTCATTACATCAAACTGGCACAGTGAAATCCCATGCAGAGGTATCCAAGCAGCTCAGACACCGACAGAGTACATCTAGCATGGAAGTCCACCTAGACTGATATTTTCCATACGTCTACAGCCAACTACCACAGGTAAAAGGTCACATTAATGCAGCTCTGCAATACTGAGCTCATTTAGCACTAACTTGAGTTCCTGCACAACCTGCCACGCGGTGATTGATTTCAAGAGGGAACCCATTAATGGCTACCAACAGGAATAAAACCAGAAAAAAAGAACAATCACAACCCTGTAGTGGAAAAAACCTTTCCATAGATTGCAATCAGAGAGCTTGGCCCCTGGGTAGCGGAATCGCTGGAGAGACACACAACCAGGTAGCAAGGCAAGAGGCTGTCAGCAAGACCTGCACTGGAGCCACCCAGCTGGCCCGTAGGGAGCACATCCCTTCCCAGGGCCAGGCAGCACCCCAGGGATCCAGCCCTTTGCCCACTGGGAAGGAACGCTGCTGTGCCTGCTGCCGGAGCCATCACACCGTAGGGAAGATGGGTGCTAAACTGTGTGGCGTAAGGTGTTCACTCGCCTAAAGGACAAAAGCTGCAGGAAGCGATAATCCCGACCAGGGGTCCGTCTAGCCTGCTGTTTCTTTCCAACAGTGAGCGGTCTTTACCAGATGGTAAAGGAAAAGGATTAACACAATAATTACCCAGAACACATTTTCATCTGTGAATGACTCCGGACTTTCCAGAGTCAGGGATACTTCCCCCACCCCACCCCTTCCCCCCATTTAATAAGCCTGGACAGATTTTCTTCCACAGATGTTTTAACTGCTTTCAAAACCCATGTAAAGTTTGAACATCCACAGGGCTCTCTGTCAATGAATTCCACGGCTTTTCTACCAGTCAAATAAATACCTCCTTATGGATGTTTCAGCCCTCTGCCTATTGGTTTCATTCGATGTCCCCAAATCCTTTCATTAGAAGAGGTCACAAACATTGCTCCCTGGTCATTCTGTCTTTCTGCTGTAGTTAGGAAACAGGACACCCTTTACAACTCTTAAATGATTTTTCATCGTAAGAAAAAAGGCCCTGCTAGACAAACGTTTCAATCCAAAGATATATAGCTGAACTGCTGGTAACAGTCATTTAATTTCAGATGGAAACACCACCACCCATCTTTCCATTTATCTGAATCTTTGCTGTAACACCTACAGATTTATAACTGAACTCTGACAAAAAAAATGCAGTTCGGGTCAAAGTTGGTTTTATTATGTCTTTTTCTTGACAAAAGTGACGTGGGTTTATGTTTAATAGATTTTCCAGTCAAAGCAAAAATAAATTTCAGCTAATATGCTTTGTATTTAAATAAAATTGAATAAAATAAAAGGTTAGACACTCAGGGAAACAGAAATCAAAACGACAATCCGCTGTCTTATTATCCAATATAATCTCCTAGAAAAATATTTTAACTACCTCTGCTTCCATCACTGAAGCTGTTGCACTTTGTATAATATATCGCTCTTACACTGCAGTCAAAATCTCCCATTATTCGGGAAAGCATCTTCAATGACAAGACTAGGAAGAAATTCTGCTTCTTCCCTTGACTTGGTGAAATCTTTAAATATATTACAGGAATTGTAACGACAATGGGAACTGATGCAGGTGCATGTAAGACTGCCACTGAGCAGGTCTCGGGACATCTATACAGAGGAGACCTTGGCCCACAACCTCTATGTGACTTTCAAAACAGCACACTCACTGCAAGGTTGCTCTGGCCCAAATAACCTTTACTTGTCTTTGAGGAAGTAAAACAACTTTGGAAGGAAATAATCAAATACATTGATTTCATAGCGCCGACAGTTTAATGGTGTGATTACTCCTCTGGAAGATGTGGGCTCATGCTCCCCGGAGCAAGAAGGATGGTGAATGCTGGCTTCCCTTCAGAGGTGAGCTGAAAGGTGGTTTTACCACTGCTTTTGTGATGGAAGGAAGCTCTGATTTACTTTTTTCCCTTTGCCACTGAAAAGCAATTTGAACCTCATTTTGTATCAAAAAAAAGGGTTTGCTCAGCTTTAGCATAGTACTCTGAAGTTCTTTAGACCTGAAATTTGTAGATAGCAATTTTTATGCAGTGCTGCAGCCAGCACTCTATTGAGAAAAATGCTCACAGGGCAAGGAAGACTTCAAAAATAGCTTATTTAAACAATTACAAGCCAAATAAAGAAACTGTATAATTTAAATAAATTGCCACATATATTGAAAACTTAAAAAAAATTATTACTCCCAAGTGCACTTAGCATTTATATTTTAAAGTACTGACTTAAAAAAACCCAGCTTGGTAAGTGGTTAAGCCGAGGCAATTTGTAGCTGTAGGAGTGAATTTGTTACCAAAATGTCAATGCTAATACTAATTTCAAAATCAATAACTTGATATTATTATTATTATAATAATTGAAAGCTATATAATAAACGAAGTTTCATAAATTGTATGAATGCTCACTGCATGGTATTGACTTGGTATTACTTCAAATTTGGTCATGATGACCTCATGCAACATGGTCAATAACATCTAGGAGCTCAACCCAGTCATAAATACTACATCAACTCTAAATATTCTCTAGATCCTCACCTCAGCAAAAAAAATACCCCACATGCAGTTAAAATCTCTCATGTATCTACTCAAAGGTTGAGCCAAAAACACTACTACAAAAAATGCCATTCTTTTTGTGTCTGATAAAATTCGGAGGTTAAGGATGCTTCACAAACACAATGCAAAATGAGGAGAGAAGCAAATCCCCACTTGGTTTAGTGCCTCCCAGAAGAGCTGCATCCCCTTACACACACGGTGAGAATGGGAAGCAGTTATTAGCTAATGGTAGCTCATCCCACAGGGTGTAGCTATTTGGGGTTGAGGGAGGAGTAGCTGACACACATTCCATTGGCACACAGGCAGACTCAAGCATAATTTTTATAGAAAAGTCAAATCTAAGTACATCTGCAACAGGAGGACCTCTCCATTTTTTTCCTGGGTTGTTTCTCCCCCCCCCCTTCATCACAAATATCCTGAAAGCAGAATGATACCCTGTCGCTGTACAGTGCTTTTGGAGGTACAGCTGTTCTACACCATTTCTAACAAAGCGATCTTCTGTGACAACAAGCCTTCGGTTATTGCTTGGCCAGCATAACTCAAAGCAAATTTAACTATTTTGCCAGGTAAGCCACACCTATAGTAATTTTGTACAGAGTTCATGATCTGTCCCTTCACACATTATTCCTTTTAAAATGCCCCCTGCATAGGATGGACCCCTCTCCCCCCAGCATGTCACATCCCCTTCAAGCAGGGTTTGCGACTGTGACCGATACACAAGCATGTCAAGATAAAGCTGCTGGGGTGGGGATGAGCCCTTGCCTTTGCCAGACACACCAGCACAAAAGACAAAACAAAACAACTCTCCATCCATAAAAGACCACGTTGTACCTCTCAGACCTGAGCTTCCCACCTCAACTTACTGGAAATTGAGTACGACTTTACTAAAGCCAATAGATTTGAAGCAGTGCGAACAGACAGACACAAGCGAGGGGCGATTGAGGCCAGCAGCTCGGCCAGATGAAGCCAGCAGTCCCTGGCCACACGCCCGGTTAGCAACTAACTCATCACCCGGTAGCCACGACCAGCGTGCGCTGTGGTTTCACTGTTTGTGTCTGACCGCGGGCTGCGACAGCGAGGGGACGGCAGGGCAAGCGGGCAGCTCCGCCGGGGCAGGAGGGCAGGGGACCACCGAGGCTGGGCAGGAGGCTGGAGCTGGCGAGGGCTCCAGACTCTCAAACCCATGCCAATTTTTTTTTTTTTTTTGTTAACCTCTTTCGCGAGATCTGCAAGAACTGTTTTTTCCTTTTTGTATCCCCCCCCCCTCCCCCCCAATTAAGTTGCCTCTCCCCCCGCCCCGCATTTCTACTCCCTCTGCATTTCTCATTAGGCTCGATCCTCAGCTTTGGTATCCTTTGCTCTTACCACATTTTTCCATTCCTCCGTCCGTTCTCTAACTCCCCAGTTATCCTCAGTCTCTCTGCGTCTGGTCTCCTGCCACTGCCATGTACGACACTTTCCTTCTGGTACTACTCCCACTAGCAGCTGAGCACTGATACTCCCAGTGCATCCAGCCTCCGCCGGCAGCTCGGCTCGATCGGGGCGGCTCTGGCAGCCAGCAGCCTCTAATGGTGGCCAGAAGGAAAACCTCGGCTGCCACAAGAAGTGTTCATGTCTGCCCTTCAAAGCCAGAGGCCAGAGTGGGACAGCGGAGAGACGAGGAAGGAGAAGGAGGTGTGGGTGCTGCAGGGTGTTGTCAGAGGAAGGTGTTGGGATGAAGAAAGGGGAAAGAAAATCACCCCCCCGTAAAGTCCGAGGTGAATGAAGGCACCAGGAAGCTGCACAGCTCCTCCCAGCTGCGGGCTGCTCCGCAGGCAGCGGGAGATGCCCGAGGCCAGGCTCTGTAGGTGTGGTAGAGGGCAGGGATGGCTTCACAGCCCTCACTTACCCTCCGAGCCCTCCGGTTTAGCTGGCTCCGGTGCCATGGGGGGGTTGGAGGCCCAAAGCCCGGAGGAAGAGCAGCTGCCTCGTCCCGGCTTCTGTGAGTCCAGTCTGGGGAAGGCTGAGGCGCTTCCTTGGGCCTGAGATACGCCTTGCCTGCTAAATGCACCCAACCACTTGGTTGTTCCTCACCCGTGGTTAAAATCCTCCCAAACTGACAGTAGCACTGTCTGAAGCATATTCAGGTTTGTGCAGGAAAACCAGTTACAACAGATAACCCAGAAGGCAATTCCAGATTCACTATTTTTACAAGCACTTTTCATCTGGGGCTCTCAAAGCGCTTTGCAAATATGAACTCGTTCAAGCTTCACAACAACCCCCGAGAGGCAAAGATAATGATCGCTATACCCATTTTACAGATGGGGAAACTTTAGCACAAAAGAAGAAAAGTGTTGCCACAGATCAGGCGCAGCAAGTTAGGAACAAACCTAAGCAGTCCTGCCTCCCAGGCGCTTGCACTAACAAGTAGAAAACCCTCCCTTCCTCTCCGGTTTCATTGAAAATAGCTATAGCAAAACAAAACAAAACACCCAACAACAACCAAAAAAAATGGTCGTAGCGTTAAAAAAAAAA
Source organism: Microhierax caerulescens (assembly GCA_035590215.1). Lineage (NCBI taxonomy): Eukaryota > Metazoa > Chordata > Aves > Falconiformes > Falconidae > Microhierax > Microhierax caerulescens. The sequence goes on along the minus strand of JAVJGJ010000014.1, from coordinate 7,513,322 downwards.
AAAAAAAAAAAAGTTGAAAACATGTAGTTCAAGTTCAGTAAGAAACTTCAGCAGCTTCAGAGCACCGGTACACGGTTACCGCAGAGTTAGCTGCAACTTTGAGTAGAATGCAAATAGGTAAGTAAAAAAAAAAAAAAAAAGAAGTCTGCTTTTTGCAATGGTATGATTCAGAGTAACATGCAGAACTGGCATGATGTAAGCAACACATCACACACCTTGCAAGTTTGATATTAAAACTCACATGCCATGGGGAAATAAATTTTAAACCCCGGCTCTAACATCTCCAGTAAAAGCAGCGTAAGGAACGTGACAACAATGATGAGGTACTGTCAGGAAATATGATTTGGCTGAAGTCTGAAAGTCTTAACATGTTTATTCAAACCACAGCCAATAGTTTTGACAGCGTATGAACAGACTGTCTCGCTCTGTATTAGAGGGTTTTGCTGTTAGAAGCAAAAAGTTGACCAAGATTTTTCTTAAAAGTTTTAGAATTAGATCTTTGCTGTTATAAGGAACTTTTTTTCCCTTTCTTTTTTGTTTTTGTTTTGTTTGGTTGTTTTTTGTTTTTTTTATGATAGCTTAAGTCAGTTTCTATTCTATCCAGAATCTTATTTTCAGTTCCTGTGGGAATTAAATGAAATGGAGAATTCAGCAGTACCCCAGAGGGTTACACCTGTCCAGTGTAGGAACAGATGTGAAATATTTTTTCCTTGACTAACACTAGACTCCATAGAGAGCTGATGATTTCCAAGGTATGTAAGCACAGAAGGCTACTTCCTCCAGATAGATTATCACTGAGCTACTGAAATTTGTAACTGCAGTAGCAGTGCAAACACGTTAATGAAATAATCACTCGGATTTGGCTGCAAGGTGCTGTTCTGCTGTTGCAGCACTCTGGGGTGATGGTAATTTCAGGCAGGGCGGCTACTAAAGGAACTCTTGGGAGAGATCCCTGTTAACCAGTTCAGTACCATTTCATGAAATACCTAGTGCAATGGGCATGATGTAACTGCAGTGTATCTAAAGTCCTTATAACGTGCCACTTTGCTTAAGTGTCCTTTGCAAGCAGTGGTTTCAAACCGTGGAAAAAAGCACAGAAACTTACAGGGGGAAGAAATCGATCTTTTGTGTTAAAAAAAAATCTGTAAAACTGTCTGTCACTGCTGTCTATAAAGAGGCCCCTAAAATTCACCACTTTCAAATGCCAGAAGCCAGAGAGGTATTTTTTTCTTCACATTAAAATCTGTTCTCTTCACCAGAGAATCGGCTAATTTCCCTTTCCTTTCTTGCACCACATAAGAGAATTTTTACAGCCTACCAAATTATTTTCAAAATAGGAAGAGCAGAACTATAATTAAATTCAGAGACACACAGGGCCTCTGCAACACCAAGTAAGGGATACAAATTTCACATAGGAAAAGAAAGAAAAAGAAGGATTCAGCTAAAGAAAAGTGGTGAAAGCAACAGAGAACTCCATGGTAACATGTCGCACCGATGAAAAGTTAGTAATTTAAAACTTGAGCCATGGTAAGACCTGTTCAAATAATATATAAAAAAAAGACTTGGATTTTGTGACCTGCCTTTTTTCATGTAGATCCCCCGTGGTAAATTTTTTTTTTTTAATTCCACAGTAGTTCGAAAAGCGATACGCACAGATACACAGACAAACACAGTTAATAAGATCAAACTTCCTAACACAAACCAGGACAGAGCGAGAAGTCAATAACTCATGATCTAATTTATGACGGTCTGCAAAGCAAGCATGCTTTGCCTAATGGGGTGAATGTCTCTTTATTAACTTACTACCAAATTATGTACTGAACTAATAGCATTGTCAGAGGCCTGTAAACAGTGCAGATATGAATCAGTGTTTTGTGGCAGCACTGTAATTATAATAACATCCTGAACAATCTGTATGCCATTGCAGTGCACACAGACCTGGTACTGATAGCTTAACACGAGATCAAAAGTTAACAAACAGGGACTTAAGGCAGTGAATCACAAAGCAGACACACTTCTGTTTTGATATAGAATCACGTTGAAATAAAGCCAGTTGCCCAAGCTGGATTAGACACACATGGCACACTTGTAAAGAACATGATCTCTCCTGGGAACAGCTCTTCACATTAATCTGAAAAAGCCCCTAGTTTTTTCCTATTATCACTCCCAATTCACTTCTTAGTAAGCAATCTAGAGCTACAAACAGATACCAATGGGCAACAACTGTGCGCCTGCTGCTGCTGGAGGGATTTTGGTTTCAGAACTTTCATCAGAGGCAAAGCACCATCAGCACAGCCCATGGGGCAAAGAGTGAAAGGGGCCCTATATCTAGCCACCTCTCAAGTGGTGACTGTTCTGTTTCTTGTCCTCCACTTCTTCTTTCATTTCATTCTTTCCTGAGTTTCTCAGGTAAACTGTACACCACAGTTATACCAGTGTTTTTTTATTCCAGTTTTCAAGCTTTGAACAAATAGCATGAAATTGTAGTATTTCTTCCCTGGTTCATCTTTAGTGAAGCACAGAAATATTTTAAAAAAATCTGATGGGAATGCAATCTTTACATTCACTTTTCTTAATTTTATTTTTTATTAACAAAACATGCATGAGAAAGGGTCTTATCTTCACATTTCCTCTCTTGCTGTATATACCTAGCTAAATTTATATTCCTTTGACACATCACAGTGGGTTAGTTGAACAACTGAAGGGAACAGAAATCTAATTTGTTTAAAAACTTTGCTGGTAGTCATTTAACTGGAGCCTGTAAGGCACAGAAATATGAGAGAAAGAATCACTGTTCTGTTCCAAGCTTTTTCCTTGATTTACTACATGACTGAGGGCAAATTATTTTGGTTCTTGTCTCCTCCCATTAGCATGTGTATTATGTTCCTTTCCCCACGCCAAATCACTTGGAGAGTTGGGGGAAAACAATCCAATGGGGCTAAATGGTGATGATAGAACAACCAGCAAGTCTTAGAAATTCGGCAGTTTCACAATCTAAAACCTCCTGACAATCAGTAATTAAAGTAATATCAAGCAAGACACTTTTCCAAATAAACACTGCAGAGCGTCAGTAGTTTTTAACTTATGGTATTCAGGTAGCTGGGGGTATGTGTGCTGTTTCCAGATTAGTCTGCCAAAGGTAACTCTCAATCGATCTGCTTTTCTCAATGTATTTAAGTTCTCCTTCCAAATATCCACACTCCTAAGGAAAAAATATTTGATAGGTTCACAAATGGGAAGAGACTGGAAACAACTTTCCTAGAAGAAAGAATGAATGAAACAGCTACATGTTGGGGCAGCTTACCAGGGCAAAGTGCCTCCAGGCACAACCACTCTCTTGCTTTGACTCACCCCCTCACATCAATCCTCTTTCCTCTTGAGTACAGCTCTGGCTCAAATACCAAAATAATCTTTGGTACAACGTTAACCCTTGAAATTCAAACTCAAGGCTGTCCAAACCTATCTCACAGTTCTGCAAGTAAATTCTTTCATATGCAGTCACACATGCCTCATGCCATAACTGATTTTTGAGTCACAGGTTCAGTAAGATTCCTATGACCAAGAGACTGGTATAAAACAGAACATTTGAAACTTTGTGCTATCCAAGACCTCGTGGTTTTTGGCTTTTTTTAGATCCCAAGACCTTTTAAAATTCCCATTTTCAAACTTGCCTTCACAAAAAGGAAAAGTGGATTTTCTGATAGCAATAAATAAGGAACTCATGACCTACTCATTGCTGTAGGCAGAATTTTGAGAAAAATACCTCTACCACAAGACTGGAATTGAACTGTGAGAAACTATCAACAGAAAGAATGATTCTTGACTCACAACAGTTTTGGTTTATGATTGCTGAAAATAAACTCATATTTTCAGAGTCTCTGCTCTTTTAAACTTGGCCATAATTGAAAGCTTTTCATTATCTTTTACTAACTTTTTTTTCTCCAATCAAGTTATACCGCTACCCTGTGCTTCTAGTTCCATAAGCTGAACACTCTTCCTTTCACAGAATATGATGATTTTTTCAGATATATTTTGCCTTTAAGAAGACAGAATTTCACTTATGATCAATAAATGTCAATAGAAGGAGCTGCTGAGATAGTATATTGAAGTTCGTTGCTTTTTCTAGGCAATTGGGAGAATCACTGCATTTTTTTCTCTGACACAAACTCAAATGAAACCAAAAAAAGGCACTGAGCCATAAATTACAAAATAAGGTTCTCTTTCTTCCAGAGAATAAAAGAAGTCTAAATTCAGAACTTCTTTATTAAGAAGTAGATGTTTGCCCATGGACAACTGACATTTGTGAGACAGAAGCAGAAGGTTTTATGCATCAAAAGTCTTAAAAGATCAAACTGTTGAGATAAATTCTCCTTCAACTCAGTGGGAATGGTTGCTACTTCTGGAGGTTTTATATTCTCTGTCTGGCACTGACTTGACACTCAAAGCTTCCAAGAAACATGGTATGCAGCATTCAGAAAAACCCTAGTTTTTCAGTTGGTTCAAAGTTCATTATATTCACATTTAGCGAAAGTAGTCAAATATAAAATTAATCTTTTTTTATTCCATGAAACTACCATATATTATTTATTATAAATGAAATTACTTTCTATATATTATATGGACTTCAAAAATTATTTCACAGGTTGCTTTATTTTTCAAGATCGGAAGTTAGTGTACTTACCTAAAATATCTTCTAAAACCTGAATTGTGCAGTGTATCGGTTCTTATACTAGTTCTAGAAGTCAGTGCATTTCAGGGAGGGTAGTATGTAATATAGGAGTTATCACTTGCTCAAGGGGAGCAGCAGAGGGGAAGGTGCTTATCTCCTTTCTCTGGTGAGCAGCAGTAGGACGCAAGGAAACGGAATAAAGCTGCATCAGGGGAAGCTGAGATTCGACATTAGGAAAAGGTTCTTCACTGAGAGGGTGGCCGACATTGCAACAGGCTCCCCAGGGAAGCGGGCACAGCACCAAGCCTGACAGAGTTCAAGGAGAGTCTGGGTGATGCTTTTTGGTAGATGGTTTAGTAGGTTTATAGGTAGTCTTGTGAGGAGCAGGGAGTTGGACTTGATGATCCTTATGGGTCCCTTCCTTTCCAGATATTGTGATTGTGTGCTTCTATGATTAGTATTTGAAAGTTCAAGAATTCTTTCAAAAATAGGAATGTTTTATTAAAATTAATTACTCTAAGGTAGCCGATAACTACTACTTTTTAAGTAAAGATATGGGCCATGAATTGATACAAACCCATGCTATGCATTGTACCTACTGTCAAAAAAGGACTGTTCTCCACTAAAGGAAAAAAAAACCCAGGAACTTAATCACCTTTGTTCCAGTTTCACACACAGGTTTTATATATAAATTCTTGTACTCTACAGAATCAGAGAACAAATGATGATGGAAAGGACCTGTGCAGTCATCTAGTCCAACCTCCTGCTCAAAGCAGGGCCAGCTTGACAGTTCAGTGACATTGTTCAGGACTTTGTCCTGATGAACTTTGAATCTTTTTGAAGACAAAGAGCCCATAATCTTACCAAACCACCAGTTACAGTGCCTTACTACCCTCATTAAAAAGATTTTATTTCTTCCCTCACACACCCGTATTGCAACATGTCTCCAGTCCTTTCTCCATGCACCTCTGCTGACCTCCATGCTGGTCTTCATCGCTGCCAGGGCACACTGCTCACTCAAGTGCAAATTACAGAATGACAGTATCATTTAGGTTGGAAAGTGTTTCTTGAGTTCACCTCATCAAACCCTCCCTGCTGAAGCAAGGTTAGCTAGAACAAGTTGTCTAGTAACATGTCTGGTCAGGTTTTGAATATTCCCAAGGATGGAGACTCCACCACCTCTCTGGACAACCTGTACCCACAGTCAGTCACCCTCAGAGTAAAAAAAGCGTTTCCTAACGTTCACATGGAATTTCAAGTGTTTTGTGCCCGTTGCTTCTTGCCCTGTCTTTGGGCACTACTGATAAATGTCTCTCTCCTTTGTCTTCATTCCTTCCATCAGGTATTTATACCTGGTATTTATGTACTTATAACTACAAACTGCCCACTGGGCAGTTACTCCTTCCCAGGTGCAGGAGGTTGCATTTGCTTTTGTTGAACTTACACAAAACTCCAGGTGACCTACTCCTCTACTTGTCAACCCATATATACATACACACACGTAAACGATTTGCAAGGGTGTGTAGCGTTAAGGCCACTTCTCACAGATTGCTTTTGCAGCCTTGCTATTAGAAGAACTTCGCTCAGTTAAGTTTGACCAAAGGGACTTCATGTAAAATGCAGTAGAAGTGATTTTACAGGCTTTTATGATTTAAAAACAGACAGTAGATTTAGAAACCGGTTCACACAAGTTCACACTGCTCTATAATACAGAGTATCTGCAGGCAGAGTCTGAGGCAAAAATGGACATAAGTATATAGTTTTTCTGTCCATAAACACCAGTCTCCCATTCTCAGTTAATTAAAAATTAGGCTTTTGCTAGAAACCTAGCTTATCGCTATTCTTGGCAGATGTTACTGCATGTCATTGAGCTTTTGTTCCTAAAGAGTGGCCTTAGCTGATGAACCCTGTTATGTAAAATTAATTATCATGTAAGTCAGTGGGCACTGCTCAGGATAGCTCTTCTCTTCAGTGGCATATCAGTAATGATCACTGACAAATACATTTTCAGGTGCTCCTAAAACATGACAGGATTGTACCTTCGCTAGCATTGTAGCAAAGTGAAACCCACTTACCAGATAAAACAAGGAAAGGAAGAGTGTATAATCTCTGTTTACAAAGGAGAATAGGAAAAACTACCATGCCCAATACATGCTTATCAATTATACCATTTTACTTTACATGTGCTAAAAAATACTATATGCTAAGAATATTATTTAAGTCTTACTAACAAGACAGCTACACTTGTACTACTAAACTTTTGTTACAAAGCACAGTTTGCTAGGTCTAACCTTAATATGGATTGATGGATTGCACTAGTATGCTATTTTTTGTGGGTTTAGGTAAACCTTTAGAACACAGTAATTACTAAGTGATCATGAGTTAAATTTACATTAGTTAATTAGCATAGCAATGAGTTAGGAAATGATTTCATACAAAGATAGCACAACAAAATATTGCAATGGCTTCTGTTTTAATAGGTTAAAGTGAAAAAGCTTTCAAAGGTCATGAAAAGCACTACTAAAAAGATGCTATTATTTTTTGCAAGGGATTCTTTCATATTTGTAGAAAGGCAGATGCAGGTTTAAGATGGCCCTATGCTGTTCACCATGTCAAATTTGATAGCATGATTTCCAAATACTGCTGTGTCTTCACCCTCTGTTTTGCATGAAGCTCATCTGGCCCAATGCAGACATTTACAGTATAGTCACTACAGCTGAACTAGCTGAAGAAACTCCTTTTCATTTGAGTCACCAGTGAAAACGTAGGCCCTTTATAGATGTGATTCTTCTGTTCTATTTTAGACGTTGACTTTAGGATGAATGAATCACAACCTAGAAATGCTTAGGTTTTTCTTCACTGACTATTAGGAGACTCTAGTATGACTAGCTTAGGGGTACATGGCTGCATCTTAGTCATAAAATTACATGAGATTATTCCTACTCCTTTTGTCTGCAGTCTTATTTAGACCTTGAATTCTTCAGGCACTGCCAATCACCATCACTCCTCATTACTATCACAGCAAAAATAAGAATTCTTTCCAAAATCAAATAACTAACCAAGTGTAATCACTATCCCAAACTTGCTTTAAAAACTGGCCATTTTCCCCTACTTTTAACTTTGAATTAAAGGAAAAGGCTTTGGGAAAAAAAGTTATTATTACCATCTGGTCACATTTCATGACTTTTAGACCATCTGTTTTTGGCAAAGGCTCCCAGAGCTTTCAATTCCAGTGCTGAGATCACGAAAGCTTCAGAATTTTATCCCAAGTCCTTCCAACTGAATTGCCTTTTTGGAGCATCGGCAGGCTTCACGACTGACAGATGGGTGGCAGTCTCTGTGATAAATGGAAGCCTTTCTGCATTCAGCCCATAAAGAGAGTGAAGCACAAGCACTTCTGTGGTTCCTTTTGTTTAAGAGATGTGCTACCATGCATTTGACAACCGCAAGTGACCTGTGTGTCCATCCCAGGAGCTACGGCATTAGACTCAGAATATTAGGCATAGCCATCACATCCTCATAGAAGAAAAAAATATTTGGAAACAGAGGTAAGCACACCTCACTACTGTAGTCAAATAACTGAAGCATCTACAAATAGACGTGATTGTTTAGCAATGGCTCTGTAGTTTGGGAAGGCTTAAGAGCCTTAATGTATAACACCAATGTATAGTTCTTCAGCTATGAACATACAAAGACCAAGGAGAGATGACTTTCGTGCTGATATGCCTGTTTCCTCCTCCGGTCCCCATCTTGCCTTTGGTAGTAAATGAAATGACTGGTACAAAGACAGAGGTGGCACCAGCAAATCTGCCTTTATACAGGACTCAACCAACCTTATTCAGTTGTTTCAAGCTACTTCAATCAGCTCTCAATTAGCAGCAAGGAGACTCCAGTCAAGTCATTTACTTCCCTGACCCCATGAAAGACCCAGTTAGCGTTTGGCCCCTAGAGAATAATTAATACTGATGCATTTTGTTTCCAAACATACATAACGAGTTAGTTTTTACCTGAGTCTTCCATCCTCTGCTGCAGCTCCTCCTGGTATAATCTTAGTAATAAATATCCCAGGATCATCCCCAATGTGTGGGTTGTCTGTTCCTCCAGCAATACTGAACCCCAGGCCAGAATTCCCCTGGAAAATAAATAAAAAATTAAAACAAAGTAAATGTATCACCAGATGCTAAATTTCTACAGAATTTATTTGCACTGCACGAGCAAAGGATCCCTGCTTCTTAAAGAAAGAAAGTTTATTTGGCAACTCCATACTTGAAGGCAGGTGGCTCAGTCAGAAAAAATAGTCAATTAAAGAACAGAGGCTGCTAACACAAAGATTTCCCAGAGTTAATGACAGAGTTAATGGATGATCGTACAGAAACAGGATTTGACCTAAATTTAATTGGTTTCAAAAGCAGTCACATAAATTACCATCTGAACTCCAATATGAATTTATCCAAGTCAATGAGAGCTAGAGGCTAAAAACACTTCAGAGCTTTGAAAAAAGGCTTTATAAACCACTGCCATTTGTAAACAGGACCAGTGAATAACATTTAGCTCTGAAGTATTTTGGTACACTATTTTCTGTTGAAAAGCGATCATTGCTCAGATTCACGTTTTAAAAAAAAGAAATCCACAAAACAAGACTTTTTTCATCTTACTGATTTGCTAGAATGAAATGTTTGAAGGGCACATTATGAGAGTCTGTTCAATAATCCTACTACTGCTTCTACTTGCGAGTGTCAGGAAGGATAAATAGGCATGTACACACAAACTTGTGAATTAAGTCACTGTTTTTCACATATAATTCAAACCCACAAATCTAACCTTTTTTTTTTTTTTTGAAGCATACATTAGTTATTATGCTTTTTTTTTTGTATAAATTAAGTGTATATTAGCTATTATGCTTTTCTGTGTAATCTAATGTGTTTTTTTTAAGGGATTCTTTCTCGTTTGTAGAAAGGCAGATGCAGGTTTAAGATCCCCCTGTGCATAGAGGGTTCTTAAAATTAAATGCAATACTTGATCCTTAAAGTCTCTCTCATTCCAAAGTATTTTTATAATTAGGTATTTAGGCTTATCACAGAGATATAAGATATTGAAGAATACATACACTAACTGCTAATGAAATATATTCAGGACAATAAAAATTCTTTTCTCTTATTCCATCAACTTTTCAGATTACTGGGAGTTTGTTTCCTTCACTGCTGCTTGTGGACAGGTACCCAGTGCAGTCCTAGTGAGAAGACTTACTAATAAAAATGGCACCCCTAGACTTTATTTATTTAAATCACATCTCATTTCTGCATTTTTGAACTGTACTTCAAATGGTAGGTCAGGCATGCAATGCTCTTTGCATGCAAAATCCTGCATGTTGCCTGCCTGCAGCATGTCAAATTCTGTTTTGTTATCAGTATTCTACATCCACAAGCAATGCAGTTCTCATTACTCAAGAGATGTGCATGCAATCTGCAGCTCTGCTATCAGCAAGTAATTGTGAGTAAATTTTCAGTATTGAACTAATTTATAATTCAAGGAGAAGGATTTAATATTACACATCTCTTAATGCTTCTCAGCTAGCTATAATATGAAAAATATTATAATACTGAAACACTCTGTATATATTTTCTGTAGAGTTAATAAACATCTGTAGGCCAGCAATATAAATTTTTGATTTAATCTCCCTTTCATCATTAGAATCATCTCAGATTCTGGTTATTTTCCCAGTATTTTAAACACATGCCTAATTATACAGTGCACTCTACACCAGCATGCACTCTAAAAATACTTTAAGAATATTTTCCTGTAAGTTTTGCCGTATGTCATATTATTAATGAAGCTAATCTTCTGACACGCAAGAATGAAAAAATGTGTACTTATACACACCACAGGAAGCCTGGAACAAAAGCCTTAAATCACTATTAAAACCAAGGGTAAATGTCTAGAAAAGAAAAAAAAAAACCACACCTCTAAAAATATTGAAATAAAATAGTTGGCTTTATTCTTAACACCAAAGAGATCTTAAAAATATGCAGTAATTTCTGTTTCTGAATAGAAGTGGATTTCCAAATACCCAAAACCTACTGTTGGTAGGGAAAGAGGAAGATCAGGGTAGCAAGAAGAAATCTGAACATAATTTTTAGTTCGTTAGGGAACACAAACAGCTATATCATAGCAAAAAAGCATGCCTGAAGAGCTTTAAAAACTATCGAAGCTTGTCTGTTATGTGGGGTGTTCTTAGCTGTTACAGTTCTTCACATAAAGTTCATTAGATTTCTTAGCAGGAAATAATTTTTGAAAAGTTTTCATACTTTGTCTGCACTCTTTTCCTCCTACCATACTTGTTTTCATTAACATTTTAGAGCTAAAAAAGTATAGCAATGTTGGCTGTATCAGTGATGTGTTAAAACTGCTACAGACTTCTCAGGAGAATCAGTGCTAGCCCTCGACATTTATCCATATATGTGCATCTGTTCTACTGCAAGAGTATTCCAATTCAGCCCCTTGGGAATAACCTTTTAGAAGAGCAGGGCAGTACTCCTCACTGGCACTTTTGTATCCAGAAAATTTCAAGCAATTATTCTGGCTGCAGTCCTTGACTTGATCAACAGGATCTACAAGCTGTCAGACGCTAGCTGCCTCTGCAGCTAGGTATATTCCTGCAAGGCTTTCCTGCACCAGAACTGCACTGTAAAAGCTAAAAGCAATTACACATTTTTTTTTAATCTGTGGTTCTTGGAGGGTCTGCATTGGCTACACGAAAAGAACTTCTGTCTTTGTCCAGCTCATGGCCAACAAGGTTAAAAGCGTGGCTACCATCACTCATGGGTAACTGCCCTTTGAAGAGCCTTGAGTTGGAAAATAAAGCAATAGGAACATTCTGGTTAAAAGCTATGCTATTTCAGTTCTGAGCAATACTGATGTACAGATCTCTCCTCTACCCTCATGCTCCATCCTACTAGCATGCAAATTTATCAGTGTAGGGTTGTTATATTAAAAACTCATTGTAGGGGACAGGCTGTAATTCCAAGTTCCAATTAAGTACCGTCTACTAGCACAACACTTCCTGAACCATTCTGCAAGGACTAGCTCCCCACCCTTTACTTACTTCTTTGTCCCCATCCCAGAAAAAAAAGTGTGTTAATTATCTTCACAGCTTTTCTTGGCTTATTTCTGTCTCCCTGTCATTTCATATCAACCAATGAAAATGTCCCTCAGCCCACAACAACAGCTGAACCGTCACTTAGCCACTGCATTTTCCGAGGTGGAACATTCACACTTTCTCTCATGCTGACTCTCATGTTTGGGAGTGGTTCCACATAAATATCCGTCAAGTTAATTCACTGCCCTCTTTCTATTCCAAGCCTTATTTCCCTTGGATGCTTACAAAGCAAGTTAACAATGAGCTCAGAGGCCTGGTAACAACGTAGATAAATGTTTAATAAGAACTAATAGCAGCTGATATAGAGGAGAAGAGGTGTAAAGCAACAGAAGTTGTCTTCTTTTGGGATACTCCATAAATATTTTTCAGTTGAGATTCATATTTAGGCCTAAATATGCTTACCTGCTTTGTTTCAGTGTTCTCACGTAGAAATTTAGCCCAAAATCTCAAAACGTATGTAGGGGAGAAAAAACTGAGCAAGTCTCAGACCTACTAATTTCAATTACATTGCTCTAACATTGTTATTTGCATGTCCAAATAATTTTATGTTCAATTCATATTACCTAAATTATATCTTAACCTAAGTTTTGCCACATCTTTGTCCACGTTCTCAAATGCTGCTCCTATAAAAGCCTTATATAATTAGTTACTGACTATGCCGGGAAGATTTGCATAAAATTACTCAGCAACAGAGTTTTTTAATTGTTACTTTAGTTTCTTACTAGCTTCCCTGCATTTTGTTGCAAAGCCTCAGTCACGCACACAGCCTGGCAAAAGGCTTAGCACAGCACAACATGCCCAGTTTGGCTTATTTTTAAGCCATCTCAGTTACCTCCTGTTCACGCTGGATATCTTGTACTTCTCAGGGATTTACCATCAAGCTCCCATTTCTCTCTTGGCTCAGCTTTACTTTTGAAACAAGAGTAACTTAGGTCAAACTACCAAACCAAAATAATTTCTGCCAGCCCAGCCCAGAGGTTTCCTTCTCATTCTCCCCTGAAGGAAAGGTCAGTACTTCTTGAGGTTTACTACAGCAGCCTGCCTCCTTTACACCTTTCTCAGACGGGCTTTGCACCTCCACAAGGATCATCCGAGTTCTTTATAGCTCAGCCCGAGCAGGGAAGAGGCCTGGCTGTAATTCTGCTGGCCCCGGAGGGGCAGACAGCCTCCAATAGAGACACAGCATCACTTCAGATGACTGGTGTTACACCTTCTGCCAACACTGAAACACAACACTTAGGGTCAGAATAAGATGATGGATGATTCACATCCCAGGGAAGGAAAACAAAACTTGCAAGTTCTGGCCAGTTTGAAACTCATCCCTCAAGACTTGTTATACTGCCAACATAAAGATCACAAAAATAAAGAATCCCCAGCTGGCAATGGGTCTGGGTAACCAGAAGGCCATGAGACCCGTCCTTTTTTTTTTTTTTCTTCACTTAGCCTTCCATCTTGTGTTCTTCTGCTTTTACACACCACTATGAGCAGCTGTATAACAGCCTGCATCTTCACAGGTTGCGGTATTTTTATTTTGCCAGAAAGCAATCTTCAGAAGTGCTGCACACTGACTTCTGTGGAAACAAAGCTAAGCCAACAGTGAGAACTAAAGTTATTTTCCTGTGACACTACAGTTCTCCATGGATGACAGCCTTCCATACACATCTACAAATTATTTCCTCCTAATTATGTCTCATTGTTTTTTTATTTTTTTCTGCTCAACAGCTGCATTATGCCTTAGAGCAGAGCTTGATTATGAATGATGTGAAGTCATTCTGTCTTTAACAAAATCAAATACAATATAAGAATGTAAGCCCATATATATATATATATATAAGAGATCAGAAATGCACATCAAAAGCAGACTGAGTTCTTCCCTGTGTAAGGGCCAAGTGACTTGTGTTTTACCATAGGCATACCACAATCACATAGAAGTTTTTTTCCATTTCAGTATCTTTTTTTTTTTAATTCTAATCAATAAGGCGACAGCAGAACTCACATAGATGCTTTTTGAACGACTTAATTACTTCAGTGCTCCTACAAGAACTTCTGACAATCTTCTGAAGTGACACGCTCTGGCATTTAAGTTTGAAAATAAACGTGAACTGCACAGATTTCACTTAATTATTGCTGCAGTCTCACCCTGTCATGGCAGCGTACCAGGAAGCCTGTTCCACAGAGTCCATCAGCCAGCAAGAAGTCCAAACCAGAATGAGGAATTATATTTCCCAGCATGGTTTTCAGAGGTTGAAAGCTATTTCAGGTGACAATGTATTCCCATGGCCTCTATTACCAAAACGATCTTTGTGTTTATATATATATATACACATTACTTATAGGTTTAAGAGAGCCATTTTGCTTAGCTGTTAAGGAATATAAGTTAGTGTTAATAAAGCTGTAATGTGCTGAACTATGCAAATAATAAATAGATAGTAGTACGTAAATAAAAGAATTTATGTAAATCAAGCCTACAATGCTTTCCACTGGCTGCAAGTGTTTTGTCCAAGTAAGAACATGAAGTTTCCATCATGTAAGATTGTTTTCCTGCTTCACAGTGAACTTAAATCCAAACACGGTATCACAGAAATGTATGATAACTCTTCCATTAGGCCCTAAGAGATGCTGCTTATCAGTAAATACAAGGGAAATTAAGAGTAGTCACAGCATACAAGTTTGTGGATGAAGCATTCAAGTCCGTTCATGAGATCACGTAGAAGAGAATCAAAATTCCTGATCCTCACTGCCTTTGTGATCTTGCACTTGTTGCTTTTTGTGGAAAGTTTTATTGATTGGGAAAGAGAGGAGAAAGAGAAATTGCAGTAACAACATACATCTGCAAACTGCTGCAAACTTTTGAACAAAAGCAATAGGTAAAAAATGGTTAATTAGATAATAAATAACTCAATCTGTGATTTGCAATCTTACAATAATTCTGGTACCCTATAAAATTTTGAGACTTTGAAAAATAACAAACCCTTGCCAAACCACATGCTCACAAATAGCAGAAATTTATGTGTAAAAGAAAACAAACAGAAAACACTGCCTATGTTCTTTATTCTTAATAGTGTACCTAAAATACTTATAACTTTATCTCAAGATGGTTTGTTGTTGGTTTTGTTTTCTTTTTTTCCTGTAGGCTTCCTACCTCTGCTCTGGTGTTTGCAGCCAGATCTGTGGAATGCTTTTCTCTCTCACATCTTTTACAGATAGAGTATGAGTTGCTGTCTAAACTTGCAGTTTTTGACAGAGCAAGTTTAGTCAAGAGAAAGATCACAGAATGATAGCTGAGTCATTCCTAAGTACATGCTATATTTTCTTCTGTCTTCCTTTATTACAACTTTCAAAGACCCTATCAACTTTGTTACTTGATAGTCCTTAAAAAGTTGTCAGTTGAATTTTATTATGGGAATTATCCTTCAGCTTTTTAAGAGCACTAATGATCTGTAAGTTCAATAAATCCTAGCCTTTCTTTAATCTAAGCAATTCTGGTTTTCTTTTGTTTATGCAAAATTTCAAAATACTTTAAGACAAAGGTAAATTTGAAGTCATAGTAGACTTGGTATGCATGTGACAATTTCAGAATTTGACACACGTGCATCAAAATCCTAAACCTTTTCAGCTTTGACTGCTACAGGCAGGGCACTTTCTCACTCTGAGTAAGTAATACAGACTTTTCTGATGGTGGTGTTGGCTTCGGAATGATGTGATTTTTATTAAAAATGAGATTTACTTGTTTTTTTCTTCTCAGGTCTTCCAATGTAGCACCTTCCTGTAAGTAAATGCTGCTGTGAAGAAATGTTAATTTGTAACCGTTCCCGAGTTTATTTCATAGTGGAAAAACATGTCCCTTACCTGACCTATGAAACATATGCTGAGACACATAATTTGAAACTTGACTTTTTTATGCATTTTAGTAACTTTTTTTAATCACTGCATACTCATTTGTAATTTTTACATTTCTGTTTAAGTGAAGTCATAGTTCTGAAACCTTCTTATGAAAAGCAAAGTATGAAACTAATACTTATTTTCTACAGATATTCAAAGCCTTTTGGCTGGAATACTCAGCAAAATTTTGTTATGCCCAAAATTAATCTCTACAGGGTAACTTTTTAATAACAAAAACGGTTTTATGAAAGAGCAATACCTGAGTTCTGGCTAAGGCTGCTACCAGCTTTGGCTCCCCTTAGGGTTCTGCCTTCAGGATACTTCCAGATGAGAAAAACCAACACCTCCCATGAGACAAAAAAAATAACACCTCCTTCCATAAACCACATTCAACCTTGTTCTACAATATTAGGTTTCTCCATAAACTACTCAATAATGTAGGAAAGTGAAAGATGAGAATGAGTCAAGCTTAGAAAACTACTGGGAATTATTTTTTTTTTGGCAAGAGACAGGGGGAAATAAAACCAACTAAGGGCTGTGGGGCAAGCAGAATGAGTCAAGTAATAGAGTTACAAATGAGACAAATGGCTCAAAACTCTGACCCTAACCGACAGTCATGGGAGGAATAGATACAGACCAGGATTTGCTACTGCTCTGAAATAGTCCTTCATAGGCTTTCTCATCTTCTCTGCACTGAAACGGGTAAGATTACTTCGTTTATCACCTAAGATGGTTACATGGAGGGAATACCTCTAGATATACCAAGCCAAAGAAGAAGATGATCATCCGAGATTGCTGGAAAGCTCAGTGCGTGCTACGCACTTCTGCAGACCTTGTTCAATAATATTTTTCTCCACTATCATAGCACAAACAAACTATCAAGCTGCAACAAGGTCTTTCACCACCTCATACCAGCATACTCTTCATACAGTCCCTCTACTACCTTCTCCTCATCTCATCTCACCTCATCCAGGGCCCACACTCTTCTCTTATTTCTTCCTCCTCCTGCTTCTCCCTCAGCTGCTCCCTCTTCACTGACTCTCAACCCCTAACCAGAACCAGCCACAGCTGCCCCTTATCTACATCGACCAACCCACTGCCCCTGAAGCCAGCCCACAGCTGTATATTATCAATGATAATCAACCCACCTTCTTTCCTTTGTTTCCCCTTTTTTTCTATTTTTTCTTTTTAACATTTCATACCTTATGTTTTTAACAATCATTTACAACCTTTTCACAAATAAATTTTTCATACAGTCCTCTATAATTCCTCTACACTCCACAAAGTACTTCCCACCTAAACCCCACAACTCTTCTTTATTCACCAGACAGTGCAGCAATACAGGATTTTTTTCTACATTTCACTCAGCCTGAGTGTAATGGCACATAAACAGTGGGGGTGTTCTACCCGTCACTCAGCAATGCCCAGTTCAACAGCTTAACAACTTAATGCTTCATCCCACTGAAATGAACAGGTGACTTTAAAATATGCAAAACACTTCCATCTAATTCAAGATTTTGATAGAAAATGTTTGTTAAATCCACCTACTCAAGGCTGTAAGATCTTTAAGACAAGACAGGATTCTGCTTTGCTATTCTTTCGCAATCCGGCGTTTATGCTAGCATTGGGTTTATATTCTGAAGAAAGAGTGATACATGCTAAATAATCAAACCTTTCCTGCCATACAGCATGTGGGTCTTTGGCCAGCTATCACTCTGATGCTAGACCTTGCTAATCCTCCCACATCTAATCCTGTCTTTAGATTTAAATCATTCTAGCAATGTTTTCAGGTATTTGCACATGCTATACCGTACTGTACTTTTCTTCTACCATGTTTCATCCAAAACTCAATTTTCGAAAGCCTAAACATCAAAGCCACATTTCTGTCTCATTCAGAGAACAAGGACGTTTGCATATTTATCAGAGTGCTGTTGAACTCTTTTGTACTTTCAAACCTACTCAAGAGTAACATAATTTATGAAACTCTCACTTCTCCCACGTACGCTGGCACACTCCCCAGAGTCAGGGTTTTGAGACTCCACAGTTATATTCTGCTCCATATGGTGCAGATTTTCATCTCTCATGGTGCCATTTGTTGTTTTCAAGCCCTTTATCAGGCTCAGCACATTCATTACAAAACCACAATACACACGACTACAACTGCTTCAGCTACAACTGCTTGTCTGCTTACTCTCACTTGTTATCTGTAGAGGGACATTGTTCTCTTGGCTCCGCCCGGATGAAGCACAGCACTCAAGAAGGAGAATTTAAAAAATTATTCAGTGGATTTGGTTTTTCATATACATGTGAAATCTACCGCAAGCACTGTAAAACAGCAAATCTCGACAAGGAATGAAAGCACTACCAAAGTGAAGCAATCTCTTGGGAAAATGCTAGTGCATCTTCTGCCTGTATAGAGACTGGAGAGATGTGAACTCTCTTCAGGTTTGGTTTTCACTACTGTAGCTCTATTAAGCTCACACTGACAGCTCTGAGCTGTGACAAACATGTAAGCCTACCTTTTTCTTCAACATGTTTCGTGTCCTGCTTCAGCATTATCTGTGGAGACAGTCTTTCCCAGCATCATGGGAGCATATGACCTTGCCTATTCTACCTCACACAGAAAAGTTAGGCAACATAGGTTTTTATCCTTTAGTTAGCTACATACAAGGTCACAGAAAACAGTCTGATGAGTAGCTGAAAAATAGTATGGGAGAAACTAAATATCCAAAATGCTTCATCAAAACATCAAAACACAGGTGCGCATTTTTTGGAGGAGGGCGCTGCTTCTGGGGAGTGAAAAGATTCACCTTACTTGAAAAAAATAAATAATCTTTCATTATCACATTGTGTTACTCCAGGCTAGCACTAGACTTCTCAACCAGAACTCGAGAGCTTTCAGAATTCCCAGGACTACACAATCACAAGGAAAAAAAAAAGCCAGATCAATAAAAGGAAAGCACCCACCAAGTGATGATAGTAACTAGACATAAGGGGGAGGGTGTGGGGGGGTGGGGAAGGAGAGGCATAGGAGTAAAACAATAACAGGAATTGAAAGAATGGCAAAGATTATTCAAGAGACAGGCTACTTTTAAAACTTTGACATGATCATCATGGAAGCTTTCACAATGTAATTATCTACAAAAATGGAGGAAATTAAGACATGTTTAAATGTAACTGTGACAGAAGTAGACAGTCACATTCTGTACAAGGACTTGGGGAACAGAAACCTTGATTTTACTGAAGCTATGGAAACCAACAGGGTTTCACCATGTAGTGCTAGCAATCAAAAGGAAAGAAGAAAACTCCTCCTGATTACTTCAGTCCTTCTTTAAAAGATGACACCTCTCATCCCTTTCTGCTGATAATTCAGTGCTTTGAAAACCCCAGTGGGTGTCTTGAGACTATGTGGAGACTCCTTGGTTAAGCCAGTTTGTAGCTGTAAATCTTTGTGTTGAAAAACTCCTGCGGGTCTAAATGGGTTTATTTGGACAGATCATACGATCACTATAGCATTGCTTTGTAAAGCACTTATGGGAATTTGAGACTCCTGAAGTATTAAAGGTCTCGGAATAAGCTCAAGTTCTAAGCTACTGTCTAAGATATTGTTCTTTTCTATTTGACTGTCATATTCAAAGATATAAAATAAGTATATTTAGTTGCTCTCATCTTGCAGTATTTTTTTTTAGCATATTCTTAACACATTATAGCCCAACAGTCTCTTGGGTTATATTTTTTTACTGAAATACATATATGCCTAATTATTTAGATTAAAATTCTGGAATGCTTACATCCATTATAAAATTTTGATAGTCTTTTGTTTTCAACTCTTATTCAATCCCGCATCAAATGAAGTGCATGAGTAGAAATCTTAATTTGCTTCCTCATTCAAAATCATGATCTTCAGGGCATGTAATCTAGAAGAAAAAGCTAAACTATTAATGAACTAAAAGACCATTAAGGCTTTCAAGTTTAAGCACAAATCCTAGAGGCAAATGACTGAGTATTCTTGCTATTGCATCACTTACCTTGCTATCATTACACTACTCTAGCGGCTAAGCGTGCAGAGCTTAGATTACCTTCTCTTTTAATATAAATTAAATCAAGTTTTTGAAATTCCTTCTTATGCTGAACGACACTTAAGACTTTTCTTTCAGGCCCCATGATGCTCAACTATAGATTTCACTGAGAAGGATAAATAACATAAAATCCAATTCACTCTCCTTTGTTTTTCACAGACACACATCTAAATCTCATTATTTTCCCTGGCTTTGTGCTGACCCTATTTTACTGTAACATTTCATTTCAGTGTCCATTTTGTTTCTTATTCTTAGTAAACCTGATGGGCTATGGCCCTGAGCAATCTGACATAGCTTCAAAGCTGGCTGTCTCTGAGCTGAAGCTTGGACTAGATGATCTCTACAAATCCCTTCCAAAGTGAATTATTCTCTCCTTCTATAAAATACCAGTGTCACAAATACAAAACAAGTTTCAAGATCTGCTGCCAGCCTAGGAATAGTTCAGTCACTAAAAACTTCCCTTCTGAATTTTATCTTAACAAGTACATGACATTGAAGTGTTTTGCATGGATATGTCCCCACAGAAATTCCCTTTGCAAGATTTGTACTTGTACATTCTTAAGTGCAGAGGCTTTCTTGACATGCTTTCTATGAAAGCCAGATGAAACTGTACCTTGTATAACTTTCACACAGTTCTTTGAAACTAAAGAAATTAATTTTGTCACATGAGAAATGCATGGTTCCTTTACATTAGAAAAATAAATTTTACAGGTGTCCTTCTGGGAGGAAGAAATGAACAGTAATCTTCAACCAGGTATGTTTGCCACACTTGGCTAAAAACACTCCCTAGGCAATATTTTCATGCTCTTTTAGAAATCAGTTGAGAATTCCTCTACTTGCATCAACACTTGTAAAATGTTTGGGAGTGTTCTGAATACACATACATAAAGACATACATGGAACACTGCAACAGAACTAGACTACCATTCCCAACAATATTCATATACTAACATGTAATATTGGATACTATTTTTTGTTGTAAATTCAAAGGATTCCTCAGTTCCCATGTCCTACATCAGATATGTGTCATGGTAATGAATCATATTGAATTATGTTAAAAATATCTAGGATAAGTTAATAGAAAATTTCAAGTTCAGTAACATTATTTTAAAGGTGGCTGTCAGTGATTCATTGGAAGAGAATAATGGTCTTGTGATTCATGGAAAAAGAAAGTCCTCTCCTTCCCAGCAGTCCAGATGCCACGTTTGCCTTTTTGGAGGTGGTAGGAAGACAACAGTCTGGGGAACAGATACCGTCTAAGCCAAGATTCCTACCAGAAAAATGGAAGTTAGACTAGAAGTTGTCCAATGTACACTTTTTATGAAGAAAGGCAAAAGCCAACAAAGACATTTTCATTTGATCTCAGCCTTGCTATGGAAAGATCACAGCCTGCAATGCCCCTGGGTCACAGATGCTGCTCACACAGATAAGCCTATTTAAGTATAGCAATAGGTGTGATTACTGGAGTTTTCAGAAGAATTAACCTATTCTTATTGATGTCTGACAGAATCACCACCTATTTAAAAAGAAACAGCCAGGCTACAAGCAGATGCTTTTTAAATACAGATCTGTTATCCGAGTTCCTAATATTTCAAGACTAGTTTTCTTAGTATTAGCTGTAGCTTTTCTGTCACTAAAGACCTTTTTGTTGATTCATTTTAGGAGTTTCCACTGTCAGAAATAAAGCTGGAATTCCTGTTATTGGTAGCATGAAAAACCACATCTACTTCTACTGTGTTCCTGGAATGTATTCCACATTCACCTCCCTCCAGGCAGTAAACTAACAATACTAAATGAAACCTGGAAGAAATAGCCATTCCAGAAAGGGAAAAGGACTCTGTGTCTGTACTTCAGCAATGCAAATGCATTTGACATTTTACTCATTAAATAGTCACAGAAAAATAAGCAGTGTGCTCCTGCTACTACCGCCTCCTACACTAACTCTATTTTCAACAGTATTGGATAAATTCAGAGAAGGAAGTAATTTCAGTAGAAAGGAAAATTATTACTAACTCAGCATTTGTAAGTACCCCTAGCAGTGAAACTTTCCCTCTCTGTTTTATTCATGAACATGCAGATTAACTGTTGCCATTTCAAGACTTTTTAATTCTCTTACCCTCCTTCTAAAGGAGAGAGAATTCACACACACACACACCCTTCAGAGCTAAGGAATTGTACTGGTTTTTGAAGCAGGGTACTGAACATTAGTCTGTTGACAACCTAAAATCCTCATGAATAACACCCCTAAAATCCTGATGCATAACGTCAGCAGAATATATGGAACTGTAAGAATGAGGAAAGAGAAACATATCTTTTTCTGACGATTGCATATTTCTGTACAAATTGGGTGGCATCCATTTTACCTGGCTTTTAAAACGTGTTCAGCAGAACATCTTCAATTAGGCTAGGCATGCCACATATCCTCTCTATGTACTGTATAGAGAGAGACACTTCTGCACTGCGATTCATCAACATGCAAATTGGTGCAAGTCAAAATGTTTCACATACATTTATCAGTTGCAATCAACCTTCATTTAATAGTTTCTTAGTCCTGGCATGCAATTTGTGCTCTAAAATGAGGAATAAAATTGAGGTAAGACAGGGTGTTAAAAAGCAAGAAAGAGACAGAATGAGATCAGAATAACCAGCAGGTCGGTGATGAAGAACTCATCTATGCTGCAAAACCTGAACCAAACTACTGCTCTGGAACAGGCACCACTGGGGTTTACATTTCAAAGGAGTGCCATAATCACCAGGCACACTATCTCTGATCTAATGAATATATAATTGTATATTCAAAGTGGAACAGGTCCAACAGGAGAAAGACACACCTCAGCAAAGCCAGGCATTCATCACAGAGAAATCCCTGTTACACATCAGGCAGAGGAGGCATGTCAATCCCATTTTCCCACACCCTGGATAATATTTTTATGATGATTGTGAATCCTGTTCCTTTCACTTTACATATTTCCCCCAAGAAAACTTGTGAAAGATATATAAAATTTCTGCCAGTGTGCAGTGGAGGTAAAAAAAAATAAATCAAACCAAACTCAAAAAAGTTGGTGACATAACATTTCACATCCAACTGTCACCCTGCCGTGTGTGATATACAGCCAAAGTTAGAAATAATGAGGAGAAACCATGGTTGGCACACTGGCGAGCTTGCCTTAAGACTCCTTCTGGAAAATCACTACTGAGATAGTATCACCCTGAAATATTGAACACATGGAACTTGTATTATTTCTATTAATACATTTTTAAAATTATTTTTATCTTTTCAGCTTTCTTTGAAATCCTATTCAAAGCACAAGCATGGTTATTTTAAGCTTTAAACATCTTCCCATTCCCATGATATGCATCAGCTTAACCTAAAGTCAAACATATATTAATGCATATACTTCTTCTACAGTACATTGCACTTATATGTTGTAAAATTCACAGACTATTCTGCATCAGAATTTTATTTTGCACGCCTGACTATACTTGTATAAATCTACTGCTAATAATGGGAACATGCTTTTAAAAGCAAGGGGGTGACTACATTTTCCAGCCAAAATAAGGTTTGTTATTAAAATTCTATAGCTAGAGAATAAATTGCACATTCTTATTGCAATGTAATCTACTTGTTAGCAAATTTATGTGAATGATAAAAATCCATGAAAGAAAAACTGTATCACATTGAATTAGTTCTTCGCATCTAATAAAATTTGTCATCATCTCCAAAATTATCCAAGGGGGGGGGGGGGAAGATCTATGCAAAAGTTAAAGACAGACATTTGTTATTGAGAAACTGGAAGGATACATATAAATAATATTAAAGAATCTCTCCACTTCAGACACAGGAAGCCTGTGGGATGTACTATCATAGCTGGTAATATAAGAAGTGGCCAGAACATCCAGGGCATGCAGACTCTTGTTTTATACCAAAGCTGACACCTTTAGGAAAGATTGAGATTCTGAATAAAAGCAACCATCAGTGAGTTAACAGATAGCTTTTAAATAGATACACGAAATGGCTATTAAAGTTCGGTCTTAAAAGAAGAAGACTTTAAAAAGGTACTTGTTTTCTCAGTATTCAGATGTGGTGGGATGCATTAACAGGGGAAGGGGATGGCTGTTCTCCATGTATCAAGCCATTTCAATGCCTGCCCCAGCTTTTTCTACAGAGCACTCACTGCTTTAACATCTTAAACAGAGTTTTGGTGTACATCAAGTATACACAAGATTTCAAGAAAGTAAAATAAAATTCTTCATTTCTGGCAAAGTTTTTTCCTATGATGAGAAATTACACAGTGTGGGGCAAGGGTGTGGGGACTGGAACATATCCTGACCCTTTTTTCTTGATTCTTTTAAAATATAAATTTAGGTGGGACATCTGGCAATGCAGCTTGTAACAACTTACAGAATCCTGATTCTCCCCCAGATGCTTCCCTCCTGCAGTCACTCCCATGAGTAAGGATTTATAATGTTTAAAAGCATTCTGTGCTACAACATGGAGGTAGCACAAAAGGACAACAGCACATAGTGATGGGCAAGTATCAGCCTGTCCCCTTCCCTGTTCAAAATTCGGAGACACATCATGGGCTTTGCCTATTCTGAATAATTACAACTATGTGCAGTAGCACAAAGGGAAAAATAGGTGTCAATGTATTTAATGATTTAACTCTTTTAAGCCACAGAAATATAAACCTAGAAAAATAGATTATTTGATAATCATGTAATTAAATGGAGAGAGTAAATTTTAATTCTAATTAAGGATTCAGGTCAGTGATGCAGAAACATTGTAGTTACTCGATGTGGAATTCATTTACTAAAATACTAATATGCCGCAATGTGCATTACAATTAACGTAACAGGTAGCTACAAAGAAGTTCTCTGTAGAATTCAAAATATGCTATCAAAATAACAAACGTAAAAACAATAAGGGGATTTGGAATAATATAAGACAAACTTCTGAAGCTTTTGAAAGTGAATTAAAAGTTTTGCATGTACATCTACTAGACAAGATTTCAACTTTAGCCTCAAGCAACTGTTAGATCTATGCCAAAAGCTGCAACATGACACTGAGATTTTAGAGATAGAATTTTATGCTTAAATCAATATTACAGTAGACAAATTGAATGCTTGAGCCCTTAAGTAGAAAAAAAAATTGGCCTGACCCTTTCTAACAAGCCTGATCTTACAAATGCCCCATCTTTAAGCCTACACCACTAACGCCTGTGCCAACACCCAAGAGATACTGATTTTGAGATGAGATGCTTACAGAGCTTTGCTTCATTTAGATTTGTATGTTTCTGCAATAGACATTTAAAAATATTTTTAAAAACCTATTTCCCAGACAAATTTAACAATAATGAACAAAGACATTAGCAAAACTGAGCAAATGCATGTAACTAACTCACTTCACTAAGAAATGCCTTTGTAAAGCTTACTGACTTACAAGAAGCAATTAATCTTTTCCCACTCTCACCCTGGCTACTCACAATGATTCCAAATTATTAGGATTTTCTTAAAAAAAACTACCAGTGCAAAGATGAAAATCATTATGACAGTTAAAAACAACAACAACAAAATCTTCGTTTCAACAAAGTAGCATGGCACACACATGAGTAGCAAGTCAGACTGCTTTGTTAGAAGCATTTAGACAACACAGCCAGGAAAGCAAGAAAATTTCAAATATAAACTTAAGTTTGTTCTGCATTATCTGTGAATGCATATTTGTGTGTGAGTCATCCACAGAGAGTGAACCCACAGCACAGATAGAACAAGTGCTATGAATACCAAATTTCAAAGTGTATAATGTTTACCCACCATCTGTTGTTCAATATTCCCGGAACTATATTTCATAAAACTTTTCAAATTTAAACTTACTGTGTCAACTTATGAAATAATATAAAAAGGGACACTTGTTTTCATTTAACTTCATTGCAAACTTCTCTAGACAGGCCACTGAATTGAAGGGGGGATTATTTTTTCTTGGGTGAATAAAATTGAAATGGAAAAATGTGAGAACATGGAAACATGATTAGACCTCTAATTATCTCAAAGAACAATACCCCAAAGAACACAGAAGATTTTCTCCAGATTTCATATCAAGCTCAATCACTACAAAGAGATAAAAAGGATAGCCGTCTTTCTCAGCTTTGCCCAGTATAAAAAATTAAATACAGCTCTATTTAAAGTGGTCACAAAATAGGCTCCCTATTGAAAAGTAAGAAATTAAATTAGACTAGTGAGTTGTACTGGTTCAGCATTAATGTTGTACTTCCAGAAAGCCTCTCCCTTGCCCACCCACTTAAGATCCAGTAAAACAGCCTTTCAAAGGGGCTCATCTGAAATTTATAAGCTCATGGAATGCTTAAATCATTAACAGTGTTTCCTAGTAGAAACGTGGCCAGGGAATATTGTACTGCAAAAAGCAACAGACCAGTATTTTCAGAGATTCTGCACCTTCCACAGCCGTGGCTGAATCTTTAGTGAAACTGCTTAAAGGGTATTCCAACTTCAGGAATGAATCTTGTACTCATTCACCCCACATGTGCTTCTGTCATGAATAATCATATTGATTTTCACAAGTAAAAAGGTTCTGGATCAGTGTCCAACATTGAATATCATCTTTCACATGCCACATCCTACTCTACTCTCTCAGCAGGAGAAATTCAAGATTAGTTAGTATTGATCAGTAAAGTACAGTTAGTCTTCAGTTCTGTTTCCCTTTTCCTTAGTAAGGTCTTCACAAAACTTTTTACCCTTTCCCCAGTGATTAGAAAGACTGCTGTGTTGACTTAATCAGTCCATGCTTCCTCATCGCGCCTGCGGCTATTGTAATTTTTCTTTATAGCAGAATAATTGACTCCTACATAATAATTCTAACACTAAAAATCAGAAGATTAGTTCATCTGAGCTTGCTTCTATTATGTCTATTCTCAGAATACTTGCACATATTATTTTCTAGTCTTTTTTTCCTGTAGAGGATGTCTTTTTTTTTCATTTTATTTAGCAGCTAAAATTCCATTTTACTTTGAATTCCTTCAGCTCTTTTCCAATATCTGGAGTCTTATAGAAATCTTATCTGACAACTTCTAGAAGAAATTTAGCACTTCATATTTTAGTTTTGTGCTCTATCCTTCAAATAATACCTAGAAAGACATGCTGTTTCATAAACATGCTGTTTATGTTAACATCGGTGCAGTTACCCTACAGTTAAAACACATATTCTTGTGGCATAATGAATCAGCCTTCTGACCAAATAATCCAAGAAAACAGAATGATGGCTTTCCTCTTAAAGGTTTAGAAAGAGGTTTAGAAAACTCATAGTGTCTATAATAAAATTATAAGGTATGGTAAAAGTACCATCTTTCTTCAAGATGGTACAACTGACACCAGAATGCATCGCATGCCCTATAACTATTCAATGTGAGCTTACCTCTTCTAGAAAACTTTCCCTTTTGCTTAGCTTCTTTTCAAGAGAAGAGGCATTTTAGAGGCATTCCAGTGGAACCTCCCCAGTGAAGGACAGCTGATGAGATAGGATATATCACCACATTCCCTGGCTCTCTTCTCCTAAGACTACTACTTTTCCCATCATAGGATAAGTTTCCCTTATCCAAAATACTGGGTCACGTTCTGCCTTCACAGCTCAAAAGCAGGTTGTGAGATCTATTATGATCTTTTATGAGTTTTTTTTTCTAGCGGAGAATGGAGAAGCCAACAGGAGTGCTGGAGCAGCAGTGAGGAATAGCAGGAGGTACCTAAGGTATGGGATGATTGCCTTGACTAAAAGGACACCGGTTGTGGGAACAGTGTCCTAGGCACACATCACACTACTGAAGTGAAAACAGGATGATTAATAGCTCCTAACAAGGTCCAAATGTTGTTCAAATCCCATTGGTGTGCCACCAGCAGCAGTGCAGCCACTCAGTCCTAATGCAACCTTGCCCATTGCTAAAGTAAATCTAGGTACTAACCATTTCTGCAAATTACATTTAATTGTTCCATATTTCCTTGCAACACTTCTCTACTCTCTGTTTAGTCTTGCTCTTTGCTTAACCTCGGTAGTATCACTATTTCAATTCTCTGACCTTATGATTCTTTCTTTCTTCATAATATAGTGTTTAAAAAATAACACACATATTTTTCTGCTTTCTTGAGTATTTTTCAGCATTTCATTATCATATTTTCCTTTAACTATCTAGTAAGTCTTGTTATTACTCTTTCTTGGGTTTCTTATTTTGTCTGATACTGACTTTAATGTATTCAAGCTTTCTTGTAGTGTCAAAATAATGTAAGAAACTGCATTCCCTGTATAATTAAATCTAAAAGAAATCTAAGGGAACCTAACACCAGGTCTAGTTAATCAGCACTTGAAATGCTGCTAAATAAAGTAGAAGTGAAGAAAAAAGCTAAGTTTTAGAGTCTTAGGCTTAATAAATATTCAATGATAATGTCTATGTCTTTTTACTTTGAACATCTACTGGTTATGCTGCCTTATACAAACATACACTTAAAACCATATCCATAAAATTCCCCAAGAGAAAATTCTTATTTTTTCCTGCAAAGGGACTTTTTCCCCCAAAGTAGGCCACATGCTGCATATCACATGCTGCACAAGGCTGAACTGATTAGACGAGGTAAAGAAGGACAAAGAGGATATTTATGAACACACAGGCACACTAGGAGAGGGGATGTAAACTTGTAAGAAGTCTGAGGAAGTCTTTGGGAAGCTGAATAAAACAAACAATAAGGTTGGAGTGGACAGGAGGTGGGGAGGAGATTGTACCTTGACAAGAGGGCAGGAAGGTGAGAGAAAAGGATGACGAACGTAATTCTCAGTGCTGGAAGGGTTCATAGTAGTTTTTGTTTGGAGGAAAAAGCAAGCCTCAGAGTAGCCAGGCCACAAAATCCCACTTTTATTTGAGGCTTCTGGGTGATGCTATGAGCATTAACATTTGTAACACAATAGTGATTAATAAGTGGTAACCTCTTGTAACAACAGACAGTCAAGAAATGTCCTCCTCTGGAAACCACGCTACCTTCACTTATCCAAGATGATCCTTAAACAGCTGATCCTTAAGCAAGGACAAATCAACAAAGAAAAACTGCAGCCATCCTGGAAACCTGTGCTGATATTGCCTTTGCTTCTGTGTTTTTCACCAGAGGAGGAACATACAAACTTGGTATTAGCATTTAAATCACATGAAATAAAACAAATTGGGGAGAGAAGGACAGTATAAGACAGACAGTAAAAAAAAGTGCTATTTACTTTCTGCTTGAACACCTAGGTATGAGATGGGAAGAGACAGAAAAATTCTGTTTGCAGGAGTTCAACAATACTTAGGAAATAGTTGAAATTTGAAGAAAGAACTGCATAGTATTCTTATCGCTGGTTGGAGCCAAAACTTTTGAGCTATGATATATATCAAATAGCTGATGGTAATGAGATAATAAGCAGAGATTAATATAAAGAATATTTAATAAAACCCACCTTTAGTAGGATGGCATTAGACTACAATTAATATTCAAAAAGCTTTCTGACAAGATTCAGCAAAAATTAGAATTGACAAAATTTTAAATTTATGGTCAAGGGGAAATGCTACTACCTAAGCAAATTGCTTTCAGGTCAAATCAACAGAAAAAATATTTATGATCTAATAAAATGGCAAATATAATTAATTTAAAATACTTTTGTGGGAGGTATCATAGACAAAATTCTATTAAAAAATTCCCCTTGGAAAACTTTTTGCAAAAATATCTCTGAGATCTCCTGTTCAAGTGCACAGAAAGATATGGTCTTGTATTTCTCAGATTGTTACATCAGGAACTCTTTTCCATTTGAATCATTAATCATTACTTGAGAGAATCACTTGTGTAACTTAGGAACACAGTTGGCATATGAGAGAATGCATACAATGAAACCTATAAAAACTTGTCTGTGTAAAAATGACTTGCAACATATTTATATAACAAAATAAACATATAATTAAATGCCAGCCAAACTCATCTGCCCCTGAAGTCATCATTAAATTTCATCTAATTTAATACACTTGCTGCTGCATGTTTACCAATATTTCCAGAATTTCATAAAATATGCATGATTTGAAGTTGCTAATTGGCAAGTGAAAGGTTTTTCTTTCATTACTTATTGACAACAGTCTTCTCCTGAACTGATTCTAATTAAGAGAGGGTTTAGCATTGTATCTCCATGAGCTGTGCTGTAGCCCCCAGGTGAAACTGTTCTGTGTGGGTAACTTTGTTATTGCCTTTTCTGTGTCATAGTGGTCCCAGTTTTGTGGCTGCACATACACTGCTCACTGTGAGTTAGAGTTTTTATCATACACTGCAACAAGTACTAGAAGTCATGAATCATGACAACATGGATATGCTCAAACTGCCCCCTAAGGACAGGCTCAGGGGCTTTGTACCCTTATCACCTAAATTCAGCTTCTTGCAGCCTTCCATCTGCGTGTCTGTCTTTCCTTTCTTTTGTAACATCACTGCACAGAAGGGCTCTATGGGGAAGGAAAGGGAAAGGGTTATGGAACCAGGATGCAACCAGATATACTTGGGAGCTTCCCTACATACCCTAATTTAAAGGCAGCTTATTCTGTTAAATGCTGTGCAAGCACAGATCCAGAACAACCTAAAAAGTTTGTTATCTAGGTGTAAGAAGATTTGTAGATTACCAGTAGTACAAAAAAAAACCCCCAGATATGTGAACACAAGGAACTGGTGAGACGTGCTATTGAGCAAGTGACACCAAACAAGAAACTGGAAGAGCACAACGATGTGGCTCTGTTTTGGTAGAAGCTGTGAAAAGCACCATCAGTAATTTCCAGAATAAGGAACTTATTCTTATTAATACTTAGCACCATGTTTTAGGTAATTTCTTCACAAACATCCTCTCCTCATGGATATAGTACAGGGGTCCTCAAACTTTTTAACCAGGGGGCCGGCATGCGGATGAAGTGGCAGGCAGTCATCTGCAGCTGCTTGGTTTCCCCCCCCCCAACCCCCGGCAGGGGTCTGTAAATACCAGGGGGCTGGACTGAGGACCCTGGGGGGCCGTATCCAGCCTGCGGGCTGTAGTTTGAGGATCCCTGATATAGTATCTTGCATGAAAACTTCCAGAATGAAATACCCTGCATAAATAGGCAGAAATGCGCTTTAACTCTTCCTGTCCTCCCCACTGTCTCTGCCAGCCTTGCCTGGTGCACAGGGAGCACCCTGGGCTCTGACACTCCTGTGGCCCCACTGCACTGAGCTGTGTGCTAAAACTGCATATTCCACATTGTTAACAAGCTATAAGGACCCGTTCAAACTAGGCAGCTCCAAATTGGACATTTTGCAATATCTGAAGTCTGACATGTGATGGCTTATCTGTTAGGAATGAGAAAGAAAAAAAAAAAAGAGGAAAAAATAAATAAGATTGACCAAAAAGTTCTATGCACTAAGCAATGGTGTATAAAATACATCATATTCTATTCACATGAAGTAGAATTTAAAATCAACTGCAGAGAATGAGAACTAAGGAAAACTACCATATTCCCGAAATTTGGTGTGTTTCCAACTACCAAAACTATAAATTCTGGGCATACAGAGGATTTCCATTATTTTTAGCATTGGAGATGGTGGTGATGAGTGCATACAATAAATGGAAGAAGAAAAGTTTTTGCACTTATGGACAGGAAAGGAAACAGCAATGGGATAAAACCTTCATCTCTGGCAAAACAAAAGCCAGGTAAAGGACAAATTGCTAAGCAACTTTCCACCACCTTTGAAAAGTCATGAAGAACACGAGAGGTGTCTGAGGACAGGAGGAAAGCCACTGTCACTCCAGTCTTCAGAAAGGGCAAAACGGACCCAGGAACCTACAGGCCGGTCAGCCTCACCTCCATCCCTGGGAAGGTGATGGAACAGCTCGTCCTGGAGGCCATCTCAAAGCATGTGGAGGAAAGGAAGGTTATCGGGAGCACGGATTCACCGAGGGGAAAGACGGACCAACCCGACAGCCTTCTGTGGTGGAACGGCTGGCCGGGGGGTGAGGGGAGGGCGGTGGATGTGTCCACCTTGAGTCAGCCAGGCTTTTGGCACCGTCTCCCGCAGCACCCCCAGGCAGGCTCAGGCAGTGGGTCAGGGGAGCGGCAGTGAGGGGCTGCGCTGCC
>JAVJGJ010000014.1:7469185-7479676 GCA_035590215.1 Microhierax caerulescens | reverse complement strand
AAGCTGGTGTTGAAAGGGTTCCTGGACTTCTTTATTTCAATTGAATGAATAACAATTTATTCATTTATGAGTTATATTGTGCTAACTCCAGGAACACTAGTTGTGAACCAGAATTAGAGCTTTATAAACACAGAACAGGATGACACGTTCAAGGTCCTGAGAGTAGCATGATCTAATTTTGCGAAACATGTATGGCTATAGTTTGATACACCTATGCTGCATTTTAGCACAGTCCTGAGCTGGTGGAGGTGTGTTAACCACACTACTCAGAAATAGTCCTCACGCACCACAGGCTCACACCTCTCCTTTACTTCTAAACTAGTGGCAAATTATATTGCCTCATCGTTCAGTTGTGCTGTATGGACAAGGGCAGCTGAAGCTGTAAACCTGCTCAGGTGACAGAGAAGGTGACTGTGGTTCCACACAGCCTGAGGAGGAATGTAGAGGATGCTTTAATGCATCTGGAGCAGGTGTAGATTCAAAATCACACTCTAGCCCTGGAGCACCAATTTACTATATGACGCATTCTGCATGCAAACGGGTGTTTGACCTGTCCCATTTATCTCTCTAGATAGGTTTTCAGGTATCCTAGTGTTATCTATGAGCACACTCCTTAGAATCACAGGAAAAGATTCCCGTGGCTACTGCAGACAACTGTATAAAGTAATCCCTTTTATAAACTGGTGAAGCTCTACTTCAAAACTTATTCTTACTGGAAGGCTATACCACGCAGTCAGTGTTAGGAGGGATGTTTAATGGCTTTGAAGGTTAGTAACTTTATTCAATTTTCAGTCTAAATTTATGCATGGACAATTTAGACTCATTTGCTATTCTATCAACTGTTTCCTTTGATCTACCTAATTAGTTTCCCTCTCTGGTTCTTACCTTTGTATGTATTTACAGATGGCAATCATCTCTCCTTTCAGTCTTTGCTTTTCTAGACTTAATGGGATAAGTTTTTAGAGTCTTCTCATAAACCAGCCTATTACCTACACTATTGTAGTAGCCATTTCCTGAACTTATCTTCATTTAAATTAATTTTGTTTAACACCGGAAACCAGATACAAACGGAATGTTCCAATATACCTAATGCTGCTTTGGCACATAGCTTTAATATCTCTTAATATCTACAGGAAGAATCTCCTTTGATATTGCTGGGCCTGCACATCTTTGTCAGTTTGTCTTTTTTTTTTACAACTACTTAACATTAATTTACTTACACAAAACTACCTCATGAAAATCTTTTTCACCGCTGTCAGTTAATGAGCTTTAGTTATACAGCATAAGTTCTTGTTCTTAGTTACAGGTACTTAACATACCACTTGGTATAATTACATTTAATTACCTTTCTTTTACATCAGTTTTTGAATTACCCACTGATCTTTTTAGCATACTTAGATCTTCCTCATACTGGAAACCCTTCCCAACGCTGTGGCATCAGGTGATTTCACTGATGTACAGAGTATGTCAAGTAGAAACTTTTATGCTAACTTCATTACTAAACAGAATGCATCTCAAGAACCATCCTAGAGGACTCTATCTAATCTAATAATCTTGCAACCTGCCAGTTACCTCTTCAGAGCAATCCCTGCCATTTCCCATAAAAACTGGTACTGTCCATTTCACATCTTTTTTATTAATTCCCCACATTCCTCAGCATAATGCTTACCATATTTAAGCCAAGAAAGGGAATATAGATTATTTTTTTTTTCCTAGGGAGTCAGTAACAAAAAAGCTATCAAATTAGTCTGGTACAATCTAGCTTTGCTAAATTATGTTGAATTTTATCAAATTTTCCATTTATTTCCATGACCTAAATATGAAAGAACATCCAAAGCTGTTCTAAGTTTAGCATGCTATTTAGCTGAAACTATGGGTTACAACATACTTTCTCCTTTCCCATTGCATGAACTTGCTATATTCCACTTCAAATGTGTGACCACTGACTTGATGGATGTGTTAAAAACTTTATTTAATTTATTTAAAATTCTATCAAGGAAATCACATGCCCTCCCACAGCTTAAATGCATTTCAGGCTCTTGAAGTTTTCCTTGTTCATACATTCTATTTCTAAACAAGTTGCTATTTTGCCTTTCATCCATATTCAAAATGACGGTCCTTGAGAAATATCGATTCAAAGTACTAGCTTGAAGATAGCACAAAACCAATCACTATTTTATCTCACTAGATAGTGCTCCAAAACTTATTCTCTGTTCTTTTTCTATTCAGAAAAGAAACTGGTAATTATTTCCCTTTTTTTTTTTTTTTAGCAAGGTCTATTTCAGCTTGACTCTTGCCAAGTCTCACTTCTCTGTAAAATATTGACCTCTCAGATGTAGTTTTCGCCACAGACCAATCCTTTTTTCTACTCTTAATATTCTTTCAAAGGTATCTTTCCCTCCACTTAAAGCTCAGGATTCTTCCTTACAGCTTTTTTCCCTGCCAAGTTGCAAAACTCATTCAGTCTTTCGAAGTCACCTCCTTTTTCAGTGTTTACGTCTGCAGCTTAGCTCACTAACTGGTTCCTTTGGCATCCTAGAGTCCCCCCTTTATATAATGAGAAATTAAATTAAACATTTTCTTTTAAACAATTGATTTGATAGGACTTGGTTCTACTCTCTTTGCTAAATTCAGGTCTTCTATGAGGTCTTTATTAGTGAGATCTTGTTTCAGTCACTATCTGGTAAATATATTGGCTATGAAGTCCAGGCATACATAGTATCTGTTATTAGCACCATATGTCCTTCAGATAGAGAAGTTATGTCTCTTGAAATTGTACAATCCCCAGTATTACTTCTCTCAGTAACCAGAAATACTAAAATTGAAACAAGTATCACCAAATTCAGCTAGAAAAAGGGGATATCAATAAGCAAAGTCATGGTGATACAGTTGAGAAAATAATTACTATACTAGCATTAGTCTGTGTATTTTTAAAGATCAAGAAGACACTAAAACAGGTTGAGTACATGAAAGCTAAATAACCCATGAGCCATTTTTCCCACTGTACTTGTACAAAAGTATTAAATTTAATATTTATAAAATATTTACATAGAAACATGAAAAATACATAAATAATTATATTGTTGATTGGAACACAAAATCAACACATAATAAAGCCCCTGCCTGCTGTGGTTTCTGTGAGCTCTTCACCCTATAGACATTAGGCTGAAGAATTTTAAAAATCTTTTTTACTTGCTTGTATTTAGGAAACTACTTCTACCAGCTCTATCAGCAGACTAAATAAGGCAATTAGCCATTATCACCCTTTTCATTAGGGCCAGATCCAAAAGCCATTAGTGACTGTGAAGAGCCTCCTATTGACTTCATGAGGCTTTGGATCAGTTTATGAGTGCGTGCCTAAAGCAAGATGAACATGCCATCTGTTTTCTCTGATGGTCTGATTTCTGTTCTCTGCCCATCCCTTTATAAATTTTGGTGGGTGCCTTTTTTTCTTTTTTTTTTTTTTTTTTTAATTTTCTTTTTCACCAGTTACAATAGCATTCTCTTCTTCACTACCTCTGTAAGTTAAAGCAGCATAGAATGTTGCCCTTTCTCTGTTTATTTTCATAATATTTTGCAGTTATAGCTTGCTTTTTGTTTGTTAAATAGCCACATGCTACTATATGAGATCAACCAAACAGCAACGTACTCATCTCTCCTCCAAACATGAAAGAACACTGCTTTTGGTTAGCACAGCCCCCCAAAAAATAATTGACTGGATTTGTTTGGTTTGCAGGTTTAACAGAATTCTATTCTAAACAATATTGCTGCATCAGTAGGCTTTTTTTCACGGAAACTTTTTTGCTAAGTGCTTTGCTATTTAACTGATACATTACAAAGATAAAAGGAATGAGAGACAAATGAAAAAAAGAAGAAAGGGAAGGAAAGTTACAGGTGCTTGTCTATGCCTTAACGACACTCAAACAAAATTAGAACAAATGTATTCTCCATCCATTTAAGTTTGCATACTGCCTTAAATTATTCACTGGGTTAATGTCTACTTTCTCAATATCTCCAGATCAATGAACGGCTTCCTCGAACAATTTAGTACAACAACAATAAAATGATTTAGGAGTGACTTACTTTTTCACTCAGTCTTGTCTAATGCCTTCAAACTTGCTTCCCAGCAGCAGTTCAAAGAATTCAGACTCTACCTTGCAGCACACAGATGTTCACTCAAAACCCACAAGAAAAAAACTTCCAAAATCAGCTTCTGTTTTCTGCAGTAGTCTCTTCAAATTGTTGTTGACATCATACTTGCCACCGATCAATTAAATGACAAAGGTCTAATGACTGGGTTTTCCACAGCATAAATGTTAGAGATCCCAAATGTTGTGTGATGGGGATATGCTGCTCTTTCTTACAGCCAAAGAGAATGCATATATGCTTTCCTTGCAGCACTTTTGTTTTGAAGCATACACCATTGTCTATGATGCAAACACTGTGACCTTCAAATCCCTGAAATGCTTTGCAGTGCACTTTTAAAAGGACTTGTTGTTGCAGGAGAGGTTTGGATCAGTCATTCTGATCAATGCAACAACTCACATAATTTCCCAAAAGTGATTTGGATACTGCCAGAAACTGAAAATTAATCTGAACAGTCTCCCAGATGTGTTCAGGCTAAAAATGTCAAAAAGAAAGACTGAAATCCATCTGTTAAGATTTGTCCAGCTGGTACTACTGCATCCTAG
The DNA here is from genome assembly GCA_035590215.1 of Microhierax caerulescens. NCBI lineage: Eukaryota > Metazoa > Chordata > Aves > Falconiformes > Falconidae > Microhierax > Microhierax caerulescens. Next base: position 7,474,985 of record JAVJGJ010000014.1, on the reverse strand, counting down.
CAATGATGCAAATGAAGGTTCTCTTATTTAGAAATGAAAATAAGGTCATATTACTTACTCCACATCAGACCAGGAGTCAGTAAAACAAGTATCATAAACAGCATCTTGAATAACACCTTTAGCAAACCCTTGGACTACTAAAAAACCCCGCACTTCAAGAAGAGATAATCCATTGCTGCTGGAAATAGAATGAGACCTGAAATCCAGTTTTCACCCACTCTGCTCACACGTAATGTCTCTGGATTTTAGATTGGAACATTTTAAAATGCAAAATGCCCTAGCAGTCTCTTAAAACAATTGTCCATCTCCCTAGGAAAGATCAACAACCTTGGGCTACAGAAACAAGTTCCCTCTATCTATTGCCTTCCTGATCCTGGTAACCATGAATTCTTAACTCTACAGTAGCTTTTCTTTCCTCTTGCTCCTCTGAAAGGAAGGCTCAAGCATCTCCATATCATATGGATGCAAAATGCCTGGGGACTACAGTGCTTTCTTAGGAAATTGAAACTTTATTCATAGCTCCCCAGACTAAGGAGATCTTAATCACCCATGTCTCCACCAGAATGTCGGTAGGAACAGATAGGCAGCTGCCACGTGTCTTTTCTTCCCTCCCTATTAAATGAGCAGGTTCAGAGTGCCTCTGGGAAATCAAACTTCTTAAGTGACTCAAGCCCAGAGACATCATGTTCATGAATCTCTTATGGTGCCAGTTGAAAGACAAGTGGTGATCTATCAGCAGCAGCACTCCTAGGAAAGCACAAGAGCGGATTTAAGGTTGCTGGCATCACTGGCAGCACATTCTGAAATGCACACAGACCTGGTAGTACCTAAACCGTTACATGCTTTTTTAGAGTTGGAAGCCTGCATTTCAGCTATGTGGCTGGTTTGGACATTAAGTCCCTTTATGAATCTGAGCCACAGATACCACCTTTAAAAAAGGTGGCAGCTCCCTTTCTCCCAAATGTGGAGAGGATAAATATGCATTATTATATTACGCAGGTGAATCACTGCCTTTATTGGAGGACTTCTTAAATATGCTATTCACATAAATATTATTCTCTAAGGCAAAACACTGAGATGCTTTATATCCAGATATGATTCTTACCACTACTTTTTGTTGAAATGAATAACAGCTTTTCTGCTAATGTGGCTCTGATACTTGTTTACATGGTAAGCACAGGCAGGATAAACAGATGCTCTGGAATCCTTTATTTTCTGGAAAAACTAATTGAAAAAACAACAGCCATGAATCCTGAGAACTAATTTACAAGGTATCATAGATGCATAATTTTGTTTTCTACTTATCATTAAAATTATTTATATAGCCAATTCTTACACTGTAACGTTTTCAAAAATCTTATATTTTTCCAAAGGTAGGTAGGAAAGGAAGTCATTATCACCAGATTTTAAAGACCTCTAAAAGCTAGGGCAACAATAAGATAAAGGTAAAACCAAAACAAAGTAAACACACTCATTGGAAATGGAAGTAACATAGGAAAATGTTGCATTTGTTTTTTAATGACATTTTCCAGGGTATTCCTCCTTGCATATTCTCCCTATTATTTTTTTTTTAAATTCTAAATTTTCAAGAAAGAGAGATTTGCACCCAGTGAGATTTTTATAAAAGTTATAATAATATTTATAGTTCCAGTTCCGTTTTCATCTTAAGCTTTAAAAATGTTGGTTTGCCCCTCAGTTTCTCAACAAAACTTTTATCTCTCATCGGCTGCATATCTCTGTACAGTCAAAAATCCACCTGTAATTAAACCCACCGGGTTTGGAGCTTTTGTGCTCCACCATTTTCAAGCTCCTATAAACCTTTTCGTGACTTGATTTTTCACTAGGTCTTTTTTGTGGGTTTTTTTTGGATGTAGTGATACTTCAAATGGATTGCCGTGCAAAGAACCTCAAATTAACATTGACTCTATTGAGCATCACAGCCCTATCAGTGTATTGTTGTACACGTTTCTGTTGAGAAACAGTTAATGTGGTTGTGCTCCCTTTAGTGAAGCTGGCCTCCAGGATACAGCCTGGTTGCTGCTCTGTGCTTCATTATTCACTTTGACTCGTGCATTTTTCATATATATACTCTGTTTTCCAGTGAACAAGGAACTTTGATATCTATAAATCACTAGTTAGCCATGGTATCCAGAGAGTAGATTTACTTGAGAAAATACAATACAAGCAAAATGCTTGTTAAGCATAGCAGAATAATATAACAGGAATGAAAATCTGACAGTTTCCAAAGCATACATTCATCTCCCATAACAGCTGTTATTGTTTTTATTTCCTTTTCTTGTAGGCTGCTTTTGTCTAACAATTATTCTTATTTTAAAATTTTCTTTATTTCAAGTGTGTGTTATTTCAACCATTTTTTCTTGACCATTGTTTTCAATAAACATGCTTCACACAAATACATTACTTGTTCTTTACTCTTTTTAAAGGTTTTTCTTCTATCCCTCCTCCACCATGTTATAAGTAAATTTGAACAAGATTAAAACTACTTTTCCTGAAGGTTTCAAAAATCATATAAGAAAATCACTTTGGCCAGAGTTTGTCTGCATTTATGGAAGACTGGTTTCCAGTGAAGACACTCTGATGTCTGATGTATCACCTGGTAAACATTAAGAACTTGTGGGGTTGGTCTGTACTTACTCTGGTCACCATTAAAATGATAGCATTTAACAACAGTCATTATGCTATGAAATCTGAAATACCCCTTTCCTCAGAAAAAGGAGATAAAAATAACCAATTTACAGTTTTGAAAAAATGTCACCTTTTAAATTATGTCCAAGTAGGTAATCAATGACTCAAAGTTAATCTAAGACAGAGGACACAGCTTTTTAATTTTTTAATTTTTTCATTTTTTCATTTTTTCATTTTTTCATTTTTTTCATTTACCCTGAAGTCCTGCCTAATATAGGCTCTAGGACCTACTTAAATAATCTCTGGAGAAAAACATCACTTAATTCCACGATGTATCTTAGTTATGCAGAGTAATGACTCCAAAAAGGAGACAAAAGCCAGGATAGGCCTTGCAGTTTCCCCCTTTCTCATAGACACTGAGTGCACATCTGCCTCCTTGTGTTCCCCGAGAACTTTTTTTTAAACAAAACCCATAGGTTTCATGCGTTCTTAACTCTTCTGCTTTTCATGAAGGAAGGATGGCCATAAAGGATGCTACATTGTTTCTGAGCATTTGGTTTGCCTCACTGATCTCTCAAAAATAGGCTACATATGCAGTTATGTGTCATATATACATGAACGTGGCTGAACCTGATCTTAACCACCAACACCCTGCTGTGTCCCCTTGTCTTTCCTAAAATGTTTGGGTTTGTCCTTTATCAGATCGGTCAGTGTTTGACAATTTTTTTTGCATTCATTAATATTCTCTCCTTCTTAGTATCTCTATTATTTTTTTTTATTATTACCAGCTGCTTGCTTTCTTGCTGCCTTAAAACCTTTTGCCTTTCCTAAAACTTTCATCCAGTGCTTCTCATTTGTTATTACTAACCTATTAACATACTTATGTCCAGTCTCAACCTGTCTAAATTCAATATCAAACCATTGGTTCCTGTTGTGTCCTTCCTGGTAGGATGAAGAACACTCTCTTAATTATTTCTCATTTAAGTGCATGTTTTCCCTGACCAAGACACCCATTAATTTCCCCCTCAAGAAACTAAATTAATGACACTTCCTGTGTCCCTCACTAAGAGGGTGTGTTTTCCAAAGTCACAATAACTCTCAAGTCTTCCCCTTATGACAGTTCAGTTATCAGTATTTTTTTTCAAGTAGAATTGGCAAGATATTCCAAATGTTTTACACATCTGGTCCCAAATCTTGTTGTATTCCACCACCCCAAACCAGCTCTACTCTACAGTCCTTAGTTATGTACCTAAGGTCTACACCACCAGACTGAAAACTGGCATTTGGCTTATGACCAGCCAAGGAGGCCCAGGACTTTCTGCACATTGCTTTCCAGGCAGGAATCCTTGATTTCATACACAGGTTGTATTTCTTTTCTTGACACATGACTTCAGATTTGCTCAGTTTAGAATACCTAACTGCGTTTTACCTAGCATTGTCTGTCATTCCTTTTACTCTGACCTATACAGATACCGTGATGATCCACACCATCCTCTTTACCCTTTTGAAGCATCACCAGTGTTAGCGCTCTTTCAATACCTTGACATTTCTTCAATACTCAAAGATCTTCTGAAAACTCAGCATGACAGATGCAGAAGCTGTTAACTAACTCCTTTAGAAATCAGATTGGAAAATTAAGGCCCTAGCTCATTCTCACAATTAAAGATAGTTTGGAGCTTTATTTATATAGAGCTGCATGAGTCTCTAAGTCCTCACTATGCTTTTATTTATCTGATTTCCTTCCACCCAGTTACATTAGTGCTGAAGGTTCAGAAAGATCATGGTTTTCCTCAGCCCACTTAGATATTTCTCTGGTGCTGGGAGCAATGAGTAATGGCATTGTTTGGAGGTGGAAAATCAGGGTAGGCATTGATTTTTAATGGCATTTGTTTCTTTAGCTCAAAATTTATAGGTCAGAGCATTTACAATTTATTTTTTGCCATATGTCTGTCTACACATACACATGCACACCCTCTCACACTTGACTCACCCATTTCTCCCTCACCCATATTATAAAAAATACACCTAGAAATTTCATATTCCTTCTCTAAGCTTCCTCTCAGAACTGCATTCCCCCTTATTTTAATCATAAGAATAGATTTCTACATTTCCCATTAGAAAGCTTAATATGAAATCTCTAAGAATATTCATTACAATGTAAGTTGTGTAGGTATAGCTTTTTTCCTTGCTTAAAAATCCAATCATGATTTCAATATTTGGTGTTTTAATTCTATGTTTAATGACAAATACGTGTGCAAGTACTTCACTTTGTAATGTAACCCTATTTCTGCTTAGGAACTATAACAAAAAGATCTGTTTGTTAAGTATTTATTTTACAACTACATTTGCCAATGTTTTGTGTAAACCAATTATTCGTATCACCTTTCTCATTCCTAAATAAATATTGGATGGACAAGGAATCAGTGCATATATTTTAGTATTTTTTTAAAAATGGACATTTAAAGAATATAAAATTGCTATCTTCTTTCTCATTTTTCCTAAACTTCTGTAAAATTTGTACTACTATTAAGACCCTTGATATCAATGGAATAGGTACTTTTCACTGTGCACTCTTCAAAGTGGACTTCAAAAAGTAGGCTACTAGACTACAGATTTGGATATGTGTGTTTTCATGCTACTTTCACAGCAGGCCTGCTTTTCTGTGCTTCAAGTTTTCCTATCATGAAATATGATAAAAACACTAAATACATTGATATCATCATCACAGTTAAGTGAAATATTTGGACTTTAAAGCGTTGTTTAGCATCAGTAAAGACTAATGTTACAAGCTCATAATTTATTTTAGTGGTGTGTTTGTTTCTTTTTTCCTATATAGTTTAATCACTGTTAATGGCAATCTGTGTATTAAACTTTTACAGTGAAAGTGTGCTACCCGGAGGTCTCTTCTGCTTTGCAGGAAATGTGTTAAAAAAAAAGTTAAACTCTGCAAAATCAAAAACCACTCAAAAAATTAAATTATTCATAGAATTCAGTCAGAATTCATATGTCATATTAAGCTGCATAAGGTGACTTTCAAGTCATGCTTGAGACTCACCAGCTAGGTCAAATTCTGAGGGTAAAGCAGTATCTTGCAATATAAAACATGCATAAGGAGCATACAATTGCTTTTCAACTACTTACAGCTTCAGCATAC
>JAVJGJ010000014.1:7435683-7445924 GCA_035590215.1 Microhierax caerulescens | reverse complement strand
TGACAGAGGTGTCAAGTTTTGATACAGGAACCTGAAAAAGCAAATGTGAGTTTGTCCCAGTTTTGGCTGGGATAGAATTAATTTTCTTCCTAGTAGCTGGTGCAGTGCTGTGGTTTGGAATTAGTATGAGGATGATGTTGACAACACAGTGGTGGTTCAGCTGTTCCCAGGTAGTGCTTGCCCTAAGTCAAGGAGTTCTCAGTTTCCCTGCTGTGCCAGTGAGGAGGGGCACAAGAAGCCGGGAGGGGACATGGCCAGGACAGCTGACCCGAACTAGCCAAAGGGATATCCCATACCATAGACTGTACATAAACTGGGGGGAATTGGCTGGGAGGGGCCAGTCACTGCTGAGGGACTGGCTGGGCATCGGTCAGCAGGTGGTGAGCAATGGTATTGTACATCATTTGTCTGTCTTGAGTTTTATTCTTCTCCCTTTATTTGTTATCTCTCTTTTCATTACTATTATTATTACTAATTAATTGTTATTATTAACTTTATTTCAATTGCTAAACTGTTCTTATCTCAACCCATGGACTTTAACTTTTCCTGATTCCCCTCCCCATCCCACTGGGGTGAGGGGGAGTGAGCCAACAGCTGCATTGTACTTAATTGCCAGCTGGGGTTAAACCACAACAGAGTTTCAGCCTATGTTTTGGTTGATGGTAATATTCTTACTGTCACCCTGGATTCTTTTCTTTCTTTTTTTTATTCTGGTGTTCAGACAGGTTGCCAACAACTTACATTACATGCCTCCTCATGAGGGTGTCATTTTTTAAGCTAGTTGCAGAGTATGTATGTAACATACTGATTTTCCTCTTTAAGTTAAATACCTATTGCCATTTTTTTTTAATTGAGGCTATTTTTTAGTTGCATTTTATTTTTGTAGTGTAGGGAGAAACAAAACCTGTTTTTTATGCCTTGAAAAGTGCTTTGTATTTGTCAAATGTTGCTCTATCACGTATTTGCTCTGTCAAATGCTATGTGGGTATATCTACCCAGTTTACAGCAGTCTTCTAAATCATTTCTTCAATGCTCAAGCCATGTTGATTTTACTTCCCAGAATATTTATTAAATGAAACACACTATTTATAGAGAGTAGCTCCTAAACATGTGGATTCAGTTTGTTTCAGGGCATTTCAGGATTTTGTTGCCTTTGGGAAACATAAAGCATATAAAGCTCCCAAAGCCTCAATATGAATCAGCTGTTCCTAAAATCACTGTCAACATCAATAGGGCAAGCTGGGAAGGAGCTACTGAAAGGTGTATGTAGAAAACCTTGTTTAGAAACCACTACTGTATTACAGAGCTTGCCTTGATGGACTGCAAATTTTCTAAGGGAGTTGGGTAAGCCTTTCATAGAAATGTCTTGCAGACCATCTTGAGATGGTTTTGAGATTGCCAGCCCTTAATCTAGCATACTGGGCTTGACTGTGTTGTATGCCAGGGAGGAAAAATACAAATACAAAGCACGGGAAAAGCCTTTCTGGTGTCTTAAGAATCTGTGTTAAATTTCACCAGTCATTTGTTTTCAGTCCTCTGTTGCTTAACTATCCAGAGAATTAAATTCTATATGATGTGAAAGGGACTTGTGTGTTTTAGCAATTACTAATACTTAATAGCTGACCTCCCCTCAAGTGTTAGGAGCTAAGGAGGAGTTGTGTGCTAGTCTTACAGGGTGTATATAAAATGTATATTTATGTAATTGGGTAATACACAAGCTTTTCCCGGGATACACAATATCTCAGCACGACAACAAATCAAACTGCCTTGTCAAGGTGAAATTTCCTTCCATAGAACAACTCCTAAACTGAGAGTTATTCCTGATGAACTGTGTTCAGTATAGGTATTGTGTTACAACGTCAAATAGCAGGGACAAGCAAAAGCTGTCGAAGAGATGAGTTGCCACGTTGTCCTTTTTGGCAGAAGCACATTAGGACTGCCTTTGCAGCTCTTGCCAAGAGGGTGGCAAACCTTCACCTGACTTTTGTGGGCTTAGCCTTGTTGCTGCCTAATGTACAAGTAAACTACTGACTGAATGCAGAACTATGGGTAATGTACTTGTCTTCAGTGGGACCTACAGTCTCTTTCAGCCTTAAAATAGAGGTAACAATGTTATGTAACTTTTGTATGTGCATTAACAGGTAAGAATATTGTTTAAGCCATGCTGATAAAAAGAATTATTACAGCGAATTTTTAAGGTTATCATCAGAACTTGTTTAATTTATCTACTATTGCATGGGTTCTCCTGATATTCCATTTTCCATAGCAACTGGTCATTAAATTCTACATAAAGGTGTTTGTCTTTGCATATAGAAAATTATATATAAAAAAGTCACAAATGTCATCACCCAGTGTTTCACTTGAAAATGCATATTCTGGACATGCCTGCAGAGTGCCCACTAATTAGGGTAGAAAATCTTAAATTGATTATGATCATTAGAGGAGAAAATGCCTTCTGTCAGCTGCAGAAATGATTAACTTCTTTTTAACAAATCTATTAAAGTTCTGCACAATTTCTTGTACTATTTACTTAATTATACATCACAATTAGGTAATTACATGCCATAATGATGCAATTATGCGCATTTGCTCAAAATGTACAATTAGATGCAATTACACTCTAAGAAAATGGAAAAAAAAATAAGAGCTAAGTTAGTTAATTCACAAAATTTGGAGTCTGTTAGCACTGAAACATTTACTCTAGCTTGCCAAACAGGGAGCACAGAGATGCAGGTGGCTCTGATTCAAGGTGCTTCTCACTGACATGAATTCACATGAAAATGTCTCAGCAAAAAAAAACAAACAACACCCCAAACCCACAACACATTTATAAAGATATTCTAGAGGCCATGATTTGATTGTTTCATTATCTGTGTGTGAAATTTTAGGTAGAATTTGAACAAGTCTCATCTTGCCCATGAAGAAGAAGATAGCACATTGTATTCAGGGTGTTAGTAACATCATGCAGAACCAAGTTTGCAGAAATCAGGTGACATTGTTTAACAATGTTAGATTTTTCTGGTTTTGTTTTCAATTCTGTATTCTACCAGCCCCACGGCTAGATGAACCACCTTTTCCACAGTTCTGCGCAATCCCAAGAAAAAGAATTGCATTTTGCTCTTTCCTGTGATGAACCCTGGGATTCGCCTGCAGGTACATGCCTTCAGCTACAGGACACTTGAGAAAAACATCCAACATTAAGCAGTTTGCACTAAAGCTGCTAGGAATGGCTACTCAGTAGCTGTGCTGATATATCATACAAGTGAAACTTGTTTTGTTTTTTCATGTAGTCACAGATTCGTAGTCGCATTCAGTTTTCTTACTGCATTTTTCTCCCTCTGAGACAGCACCTCTGGGGACAGAGCTATAGGATTAATAAAATCATAGAAGAGAATCAGAATCATAAGGAAAAGACCTTTAATATCACTGAGTCCAGCTGTAAACCAAACACTGCCAAGGCCACCACCAAACTGTGTCCCTAAGCACCACATGTACATACATGGCTTTTAAACACCTCCAGGGATGGTGATTCCACCACCTCCCTGGGCAGCCTGTTCCAGGGCTTCACCACCCTTTCAGTGAAGAATTTTTTTTTCTAATCTCCAATCTAAATCTTCCCTGGCACAAAATGAGGCCATTTCCTCTTGTTCCGTCATGTTACCTGGGAGAAGAGACCGACCCCCACTTCGTTACAACCTGTCAGGTAGTTGCAGAGAGCAATAAGGTCCCCCCCTCAGCCTCCTCCTCTGCAGACTAAACACCCCCAGTTCCCTCAGCCGCTCCCCATCAGAGCTGTGCTCCAGACCCTTCCCCAGCTCCATTGCCCATCTCTGGACATGCTTCAGCACCTAAATATCTTTCTTGCAGTGAGGGGCCCAAAACTGAGCACAGGATCGAGGTATGACTGCACCAGTGCCCAGCACAGGGGGATGGTCACTGCCCTGGTCCTGCTGGCCACGCTGCTGCTGATACAAGCCAGGATGCTGTTGGCCTTTTTGGCCACCTGAGTTGCAGCAGCCTCACCTTTGTCGAGTTATTCAGCAACCCACTAACATCTTGCAATAATTCACGCACACATATTGCAAATACAGTATTTTTTGCTATCATAGACTACAACACAATGCAAGGCTAAACTGAGAAAAAAATGTGTAACTTTGCAGGATCATGTTCATTGCTGTGTACCTTCTATTTCCACCACAGCAGAAAGATTAAGAATGTGACAGGGAAAGCTATTCTCATAATCATTTTGAGTCGTTCTTCACTAAAAATTGGTAAAGAAATAACAATGGCTAGAAAGAGACCAGGAAATAAGAAACTGTGCGCAGCATGTATATGATGGCAAACTATATACGATGTTAAAGCTGTAACTTTATTAAAGCAGGGAAATGCCTACAAAATACAAATTAACATACAAATTAACTAGGTTTTAGGTACAGCCAAAAATGAAAACAATGTGGAATTCATGAATTGGGTAGAAAGTCAAGTATCATTTATTTTCCTCCAATAGGTCTGCATGTAGAGATAGGGTTCACTGAGACATGTAATTGAAGCCGGGGTGCCCAGTACTGACTGAAGACCAACCTGTCTTATTGATGAGATCAGTCTCTTTAAGTCATGAGAATGTCTCCTGGAGATTGCTCCTTATTTTGAAAGAAATATGGACATCTTTCAACCATGTCAAGATATATGAAAGAATGTTCCATGAACTAGAATATGTTTGCGTCCTTCTACATGAAAATCATATGCCTGGAGAACAAAAGATGAACACTTCTCTGACTTATTTTACAAACAAACTTCAAATTAATACACACTGCATCTAAAAAGAAATGAAACAGGATTGAAAGTCCCAGCTGCAAATTACATTTGTCCTCTTCTAGGGGAATAACAAGAGGTCATATGGACAGCTGGAGACTTTTTCAGTTTATAGAGTAAAAGGGAGCACTATTAAGATAACAGCAATTTAGTTCTACTAAAGAGAAAGATGATGGTGAAAGCAGAGTGATTAATCAACCCTGTATGGTGCACATTATTTGAAAAATTATTATAGCTTAATAGTTTCAAGATAAACCCAGTGTGATATGCTCACCTTTCCATCACCTTTGCAAAGTCTAAGTCCTGAATTTGGACATTATACAAGATTAATTCTGTTATGACCACACTACCACCCAATTAAGCTGTGTAGAAACAATCACAGTTGCCAAAATCCACTAAACTGAAGCTTTCTGCCTAGCTAACATAAAAATCACATATTAAGCACAAATAATTTATGACTAAAAGGAATTCAAAGTTTTAAACTGTTGTCATCTTTACACAGAACAATTTACAGTCACGAATTACTCTACAGTTGATTGAATAAGTTAATGTAATAGTAAAAAAAAAGAAAGGCATTTCACTTGTAATTTTTTTTTTTATTAACAATCTCCACAAAGCATAAATTTACCTCAGGCAGGCATCTTTACTTCCTATTACCCTCAAACTATGTCTATCTTTTATAGAAAATATGAGAGCTGGGATTTTTGAGATTAGGAAAATAGATATTTTCTGTGGTATATTTGGGTTTGCTACTATATGCAGAAAGCTAGGTCATCTAAACACTGATTAAAAATATAATTTACCATTGAGGCTGATTCACCTCATAATGATCACTGCATTAAAAGTAGCATGGGGTTTTACTATGTAAAATGTGGATTAGAAATGAGTCACATTCCAAAACAGTCAACACTCACAACTTGCAGTTGTAGGGACTTTGCTTCAGAACATTTCCTGAAACTGTGCTGAATGAGTTTTAAAGCATGGATCAGCTAATCCCTGGCTAACAACAGTGGAAGATGAGAGATAATTTAAATGGTTAATTCTGCATTTTTATTAAAGTGAAATGGTGTTCATTCAGGTTTATTTATATTGCTGTAGGAAGAGAGTAGGAGCATACTGCAGCTATTCTAAAATTTTTAAGTTAATGTAAATAATGTGAAAAAACATCCTATGAAAACTGCAGTGGATAATGTTAAAAGTGATGCATAAAAAGATTATAAGGGAAGGAAATGTCTTCTATCCAATTTTATTACTAATGTTGCATTATGTACTGCCATATGTACTGCATTATGTACTTGTCTGAACTTTTAAGAGGTTGTTCGCAATGCAAAACATCAATCAATTATAGACATTAAAAATAAGATATCCTTAAAATTACAAAGAAGTGTCCTTGTAAAATAAATTTCAGGTGTATCTTCTTATCTTAAAGGATTGAAGCATCATAGAAATGAGGTCCTTCCATTTCCAAAAAGGAATGAAACCAATATTTTTCTTTTCCACTTTTCATCAAAATTAGTTTTCTCTTCAAAACTGAGCAGTTACTTTTTTTTGTCTTCTTAGGTTATCCAAGGTCAAAGGATTATGCCTGTCTCTGACAACAGCACTTTAAATTTTACCTAACTAATGTCTGAAGTCCTCCAAAATGAAGTCTTATGGCATGGGTAAACTCTTTCTTTCTTTTGTATAATTAAAACTACTAAGGACATACGTGCTAACTCTTCTTTCACTTTTGAGAACAGCTTTCAGTTAAGTTCTACACCTTTCTAATACTGTGAAATCTACCTTCAAGTGCTATTGTCTAAAATCACAAATAAATTAGGTCTATAGGTAGGTAATTATTCACTTGTACTCTTTATACTATGTTTCCCAATTCAGAACTGCGACTTCATGACAAATTCAGAGTAAAGCTATCACTGTGTAAAAATAGTCTTGTGTACATGAAGAGCTTTATTAACTTCATAATTATGTATCCCAATTAAACCTTCTATGTGAAAGAATAAAAACTAAACCAAACAGAAATATTTATGGAAGACAATGGGTTTAACGACTTAAGATCATGGATTGCACTTGTTATAAAAGCATATTTTCAAGAGGTTATGTTAGCCACTGGATCCTTGCAAACCTACAGATCCTACTGATTTTGGCTTACTGCTACAAAATCCAGTAATGATAACCATGGGTCTGTGGTCTGATATATTAAAAATGACACAAAACCAAAAGATAATTCAAGGCCAGGGAGAGCAAGACAATAATAAATTCAAACTACATTTAATTTTGGTCAGTTAAGGCAATGCAATTCGAGGCTGACTCAAATCTCCAAGTGCTTCGAAGAACTCTAATAGACGTGCTCTGCATTCTGCAGCACTTACTAACCTTATGGACAAATTATCTTGGACAAATTCAAAATGAAATACAGCTAGGTGTAGAGAAGGGGTATGTACACCACCACCCCCCACCACCACCCCCAAGTATATATGATTTTTCTTAGAGTGACAAAAATAACTGATAGAGCAGTGCCTTGCTGGCTTCCCAACAGCAAAGGTTACAAAGATAAGAGCGGCACAACAGGCACAGACTGCAAAAGCAAAACACAGTACCTCTTTCAGGGGGTTATTTCAATATCACTCAAAGGACCGACTGCCTGACAGTGGGTGGAGGGTATCCAGAAGCCTGTTCTTGAGTTCAGTTTTTCTGTCAGAAAGTCTGCTTCAAAAGATCTGGTGTGTAAGGTAAAGACTGGTGAATGCAGAGAAATAGCTTCTCAGGCAGAGCTGTGATCTGGCCTAAAATGCCACACTACGTGCACTCTAAGTAGTTCAAATCCAAAAAGCATGAAGCATTACACATTTTCTGTGCTGTCTACCTGAAGCAGAGGGGCACAGACAAGTGTATGATGTGCTCTCTTTACAGTTCAGTAAGCTCCTCTCTCCCACTTTGCTAATGGCAATGTTTCAATCAAATGTCTATAGAAAGAAATTCTTGATTGAATCTAAAGGCCAGGGTTATTCACAGGCAATTGAAAATGGAAAGTATTATAATTCTGCAGAATAGAAGCATGAAGGAGTAATTAGATACGTGACCAAGGGATGCTTTTACTTGTTGGATTGACAGGATGGTGATATTTCTACCTACATCCAGACACAAGGAAGGTTTTTCTTCTGATTTTTTTCATGTAATACTATTTGTAGCACTCAAATATACAAAGTAGTGCTCCTTCCTAAGGAAAAGAACCCCCTCCAAGTGTAGAAGTTCTTTTAAAGATTTGATTTTCCCCCTAGTTAAAAATATATGTTTGATGAGAATTAAATATTCCAAATTGCATCCAGAATTTAAAAGATAAATCCAGTAAAAAGAAATTACATATTTAGTTCAAAATCATGCTGGCCCCTTTTCTAAAGATACTTCTTTCTAAACCAGTATATTTTAAAAGAAAAGGTTTGAAATACATTGATGTTCAGGTAGAAAAGCAATAGATGTGAAATAGAGGCAAAAAAAAATATTCATAAGATCCATTCGGTACTTTTGCTTTCAGTTTTGGACAGCAACATTTTTTTCTGTTATCCATCGTACTAAAATCTGTTTGTCATTAGATGGCAAGATGACAATTTTTCTACTTTTGCATGTTTAAGGCAGTTGGTGTACTTAGTTCATTTGTTTTGTGTTACGTAGCACTTTTTTTCACTAATGATCTCAAAATATCTTATAAACTATATAAACTATAAAGTGCTTTAAATCAATCAATATTGCTATTGTAGAAGAGAAATCTCTTATCCCACTGCAGAAACAGTGACATGCAGAGCACAGCAGCAATTGTCAGGACAAACAACATTGCTGGGATACAATTCAAGGGCCAAAACAGAGAAGCTAAGCCAATGTGGCTTTTAAAAACTAGTATACAGCTTTACCAGATTTAGCTTTTTCCATTGTAATTCCCATTAACTGACAAACTGAAAGATGCGTTTAAACAACAAATAAACAAAACTGGTGTTTTAACAATCTGAAAAATGTAAGAGTCATTTGAGATAATAAGGTGTGCAATCTAACTTTCAAGACTATGATCAAACTAATTAAGAAGTAACACATTTATTCTGAAGAGAAGTCAATGGGAAAACAGATCTATGTACTTATATGTCAATATTTTTCTATATTTTAAGCCACTCATTAATAAAAGCTCCCAACTCCAACAGCCCCTTACTTTTGTGAAAATTCAGATCCTACTGCTTTAGACAAGAATTTATTTTTACTCCTCTGTCATCGCTGCCTTCAAAAATTTGCTCATCAATCATAGTTGTATATTGTAGTTAATTTTCATTATGTAATGCCAATTAACTTCTGATTTATTGTAGAAATATTATCCAGTAAAAACCTTTAGATTACTGACTGTCTTTCAGAAGTTTGCGGGTTTTCCTCATTCTTTTCAGTCAGATCTGGTAGCATGCTCCCCCTTCCCCAAACTGACCTTTATTTCCTGTAACCCTGCTCAAGAGATAACCACCAGCGGCAGTTGTAATGGATGCATCTGGTCGTGATGGCTACATCCCCCTCAAAGTAGATTTGGGGAAGACTGACAACAACACAACAGCCAAGGGCTAATCTGAGCAACATACCCACCTAACTACAGTGATGGTCAATGTCTGCCTCAAGCCAAATTCGGAAGAAACTAACAGCTGTAGTTGGAATGTAAATAGGATGATGAGTCAGTCATCTTGCTCCATAAATAGTGGACACCCCGGGGCCTGTTGAGCTCTCCTGCATGGCAGGCTGCACATCATCTCCTCTTGACTAGGGATGCCTCCCAAAGTTATTCCTTGAGGTTGAGAGAATCCTTATTGCGTCAGATACTCTGTAAATGCATTGGGAATAAGCATGCTGAAATGATGAAATCTTAGTAACCTAAGTGATTTAGAGGATTGATTGCACATCTATAATTCTTCAGGCATCAAACATTAATCAAGTCTGAGAGGAAGTCTGGATCCTGCTGCACCTGAACTCCTGTGAGAAGGAGTTTGGAACGTGAGGGGGTTCTTTCTGAACCTCATAACCCAACGGGAGGGTCTCCCTGACAGTTTTGTCTGACCCTCTCGTCTGTGCAGTAAATATTCAAGTGTACCTCACCACTGAATCTTGTTAAGCCATTGTGGTGTTAACCATTGACCTTTGTTACCTGTCTTGTATCAATAAAATACATTGTTGCTTCTCTCAAGCAATGTGCATGACTTCTTCTGCAACATCAGAATTGGAAGAATTTATTTTTCTTTGCAGTCTTTGTTTAAGTCTTTAAATATCTCCTTCTAAAATGCTAAATCCAGAAGCACTGCCTGACTGGGATGACAGAGGCAAAAGCTGAAAAGTTACCAAAGCTCCCCATTTTGGCATCTGTACCGGGTTTGTGTGGCCGGGTGTTGGTACACAGGGCCGGGGGCGGCCGG
>JAVJGJ010000014.1:7422589-7435024 GCA_035590215.1 Microhierax caerulescens | reverse complement strand
GGGGCGGCACCGACCGCAGCGCCGTGACATCCCCCGGCCCGGCTGGGGGGCACCGGGCCCGCAGGGTCAGGCCGGCACAGCAGCATCGCGTCCCCGCGCTGGAGCTGTCACACGCTGAGCAGCTTCTGCTGCGCTCCAGAAGGGCGCTGAGCTCGCGGTGTCCCTAAGCAGGGATGCACCCAAACAGCTGCACGGCCATCTGCACAGCCCCGCTCAGGCATGCGCCAAACCATCCAAAGGTTTGACTACAGCTCATGAAAACGTACACCCAGTAGTCTGAAAATCACGTCTTCAGGAACCTATTTGACTGTATCTGCACAGAACACAACACAGGCGACGCAATTAGCAAAGAAAACCAGTAAAACAATAACATTAACAACCAATTGCCATCATAATAACAACAAAAATAATAATAATTGGAAAAACAATGGGGTACTGGAGAAAGATGAGGAATTCATTGGGACCAAACGGAGGATAAAGTACATCTTCCTTAGATCTTATCACTGTGAAAAGGGAAGGGGAGGAAGGGAACAACCACTGTACCTGAGTGAACTTATATTAATGTCTAGTTAAGCCGGAAGGAAAATGCAATTCCATCATAAAATAAATAGGAAGGTTCCCATCAGTTTCCAAAAGTAATGCAGCAAAGTCAGCCTTATAGCTATTTCAACTTAACTATACTGCATTTTGGAAACTAAAAAAGAAATAAATAAGGTTTATTCCTTGCAACAGAGAGACTATGATTCATATGTTATTAAATTAATGCTTCTCATTATACAAAAAGATCTAAAATTTATAGCCAAAGAATAGAGAACAAACAAACTCCCACAAATGTTTAATTGTGCTTAAAATGCCACAGAATAATTCGTTTTGTACCATTGAATCTTCCTATCAAATTTATTCCCACGTCCAAAGCTTGGCAAGCCAAAGTTTTCAAGTCACTGAACCTAGAAACAAAGCTAATTATCTGTTTCTTCTGTTACTCACTGCAGGCCCAGATTATAAGGAATAACATAAAGTACAATAGAATAAGGCCTTTTATCTCATTTAAGAAAAGCATACTGATAAAAAAAGAGTCCCTCACAGGACTATTTATTTCCCCAAACAATTGCGTTGAAGGGATTGATGAGTGTCAACAGTACCAAAAAGTTTAATTACATGAATTTAAATCATTAGAATGTTAATGAGACAAATCATGCAGTTTACCAGTTGTATACCAACTGTAAAAAGGAAATTTCTCTCCAGTGGACCAGTGGAAACATTTCATTTGAAAATGCTTTGTAAATGCTAATCACTGCTGGGAGGTGCCCTCCCTCTGAAAATACGCAGGAATTTTTGGAGGAAAATGGCAGAGAGGATGAGCAGAGCTGTTATTGAAGTGGTAATGCATTAAAGGTATATTGCATAAAACAAACCATGAGACAGATTTCCCATGCTGCTGAGCCAACAGCTAAATGCAACCATGAGAAGTATCCATCTGGTATGTAACAACACCAAAAATGGCCTGACCTTATTCAGACATCTATCGGGTTATCAGTTGTGGCTAGTAATGTCAGAGAAAAGTAAGACCATTTTGGTTCACCAAAATTTGCAAATCCATGCTTATTCCGATGTTTAAAATTTGCAAATAATTTCTACATGGCATAAAATGGATTGCTTTGTTGTGTTAAATACAATGAAGATTACAGTTATTTAAGAAAAAATAGTTTTTCATAAAAGAAAAAAAATAGTTTTATTTTTTTTTGCAAAAACGTGAGTGGACAGCATTAACCAGTTGCCATGAAAAGCATCTTAAAAAACCTCAACAGCCAAAAATCAGGAACTACTATGTAAAAAATTTTTGTGAGCTGTATCACTTGCATACATACCTACTTGCCTTGTCATTTTATTTAACAAGTTAATTTAGAAATGTTTTTTTGTGGAATGCACATTCAAACGGAAGAATGAAAAGACAAGCATCTAAGACTAGGGAAGAATGGGGTGTAAGGAAAAGAATGGGATTATAGGAAACTGGTCCAGCTGGTATGATCTAAAAATTTCTGCCTGTTCCTTCAACAGGAGGCTTCCTGGACTCCAAGTGTGCTTTGAGGCTTGACAACAGGAGCTGAATAGCAGGCATCTAAGATGACTCTGGCCCTGAAGATCAGCACTTCTGGGTGTTTTAGACAGGAGGATAAGCTGCTCTGTGCCCACTTACATTATGGCTGCTTTTAGCTTTGGACAGAAAATATAATTTAACTTGTATTCTCTGATCCATAAAATAATTTGTCCCTGTAATATTAGAAGTTTGGGTTTTTTTTGGTGGTAACTAAAAAAGGAATGATACCTTTCAGAAGCTTTAACAACTAGTTGGCTAAATTTAAAGATACTTAAACATTCACCAGAGATGTCCCTAGGCATTTACAGTCTTCTTCTGGGCCTGCCTGGAAGTCCTGACAGTGCTGAAAAGGCAGGTATTTGACTCATGTTCAAGTTCCAAAATAATAATTAAATGTAGCTTTCTGTCATCTCTCTGAACTGACCTGTCTGGAAAAAAAATATTTTAAGGCATATCGGCTAAATTATATTTCCTGTGAAATAAAAGATACGATGATAGCTGCATTATCATACACTTAGCTCACCCAGTTTGGTAAGATTTTCCTCTGCCTTTCCAAACATCTAAGAGAAAGGGAAAGCCTCACCAACACCCCATGATGTTATAGGCTGTGTTATATACATATAAATAATATATATTATATATATATTATATATATATATATACACCAAAAATACCCCACGCTGTATTATAGGCTGTACTGGGTCTGGCTGGGATAGAGTCATGGTAGCCCATATGATGCTTGGCTTCAATTTGTGGCTGAAACCACGTTGGTAACACGCCAATGTTTTGCTGTTGCTCAACAGAGCTTGCACAGCATCAAGAACAGAGCTTGCACAGCATCAAGAACAGAGCTTGCACAGCGTCAAGGCTTCTCTCTTTCCCATATTGCCATTCTTCCCCCAACTGCAAGTTGGCTGGAGGTGGGTTGAGGGTTGGGAGGAGACTTACCCAGCAGAGCTGACCCCAGCTGGGACCCCCAAAGGGATATTGCGTACTGTATGACATCATGCTCAGCCGTAAAAGCTCAGGGAAAGGAGGCAGAAGGAGAGATGTTAATGGTTATGGCATTTATCTCCCCAGGTAACTGCTACACTTGATGAAGCCTTGATTTCCAGGAAATGGCTAAATATCTGCCTGCTGATGGGAAATAGTAAGTGAATTCCTTACTTTGCTTTGCCTGCACATACAGCTTTTGCTTTCCCTATTTAACTATCATCTCAATATACATCTCCTCTTGCCTGCCTTCTGTTTTCTCCCTGACCCACAGGAGAGGGGAGTGAGAAGAGTGTTTGGCTATGGGCCAGAGTCAATGCAGCACATGCTGTCCGCAAACCTGTTTTGGAAAGTTTCACTGGGCTCACAGGGGATGCTTACACAAGCAAACATATATCTGGCTCAGTGACTACAGCGCCTTTCTAGCAGAGGAAACACCATAAATTAAAACCAAACCAAAGCAGACTGAGCTAGTCCTGGGAGCAAGAAAGCAAGTACGGGTCTCCCAGCCCACTCTCTCAAATAACAGGCTCAAAAGTCATTTGTCCATGTTTTGCTGTCAGTCTCATTTTGGGGAATGTTCAAACATACAAATCCTGATCAGAAAGAAATGCCTATTTGTAAAGCAAAACTGCCATGTCCTGTGGGGCACTATGGTAGCCTGGGCTCAGAAGATATGCTTCACCTCAGCATTTCTTAATGGCTAGTCTAAATGAGTCCCTCTTTGGTAGCACTGCTGTGTCCCACATCTAAGGGACCTAACTCTTCCTGTGCACCGGGTAAGAGCAAGGTGAGTAATTCAGAATTGTCTATTTTTACAACAAGCACCTTCTGTTTATTAATCTAGTTCACATCACATGTTGGAGACTTGAAACAGCCCGTAGGCACTTTTCAGTCTACTGGCACTATTTCTTTTGAATGTGTTTGGTCATTTGTCCTTTTTTTTTTTGGTTTTATTTTTAAAAGAAAGGAACACTAGTATAAAAGTGGTATAAAAGTGTATAAGTATTGATAGATTGTGCTATGGGAATAAATCATATTGATTGAACATGTTGTCACTAGTGTAATTGCATCTGTATTTAGGAATTCTAACACCATAGCTGCAGAGTATCCTGGGCACAGGTCCAGTGCTGGAAATGAGAACTGGGGCTTGCAATGTCCCTCTTGGGTAGGTCTAGAGAACACGAAGTGTAAAATGTCTCATTAAAATAGAAAAAACCCCAGACCTATTGAAAGTGAGGCCATAGCAGATGGTTCTGATGTTAGGAAGGAAAACAGAGACATAGAGACAATGGGAAGTCTTTTAAGAAAGCTGAATGCAAATGAACAGAGAAATTTTATTTAACTTTTCCACCCTTCTCAATAGTTGAAATTCCCAAAAAAGGATTTAATTCTCTTCTGCTTTACAGCAGTGCCATTCCTCTAAACTGCTCTTGGCTGTCATCTTTACATGTATTCTGCACATTAATTTCTAAGGTTTATGAATTGTCAGAAACAAACAAGCTGGCCAGGATAACACCTATTAAACTTCCTCATCAATACTCTTCTAAAAGACAGAACTCAGCAATATGATTGGTGTAGGTGGATAAATAATTAGGCTTATGCATTGGTATCATAAGAAACAGATGTGGACAAAACACGACAGATGAGAGACATTAATTAGGAGCTTAAAAAAGATAACTCAGACAATGCGAGGAGAAAAAGGAGAAAGATTAGATACTGTCTGGCTAGCTTCATACTACTTGCTTTTCTGTCCTCCAATCATTTAAGCTGGCTACTCTCTTTGTTATGTATTAACTGTGTCTGTCTTTGTGTCCTTTATTGTCAACTATAGTTGCTTTTAGAGTCTAAAATTACAATGATATTGAATGCTTGCAGAAAAGCAGGTTATTCAAACTCTAATAAAATCATGCATTTATTGTTAAGGTAAAATTGTTTTTTCTAGAAGTCACAGAAATTAAAATACATTAATAAGAAAGCATGAAGTTATCTAGTTTGTGCTATTATTTATCAAGAACAGCTTTCATCTACAAAAGGAACAGAGACAGGAAAATGAAGAGCTGTTTGCACCATTTTAGTATTACAATGTGCATCCAGGTATCTTCTTAACAAGCTAGGAGGGTCCGTGTTGATGTAAAACGAAATATTGGTAAGGAGAAAAGGCTTAATGAAAGCACTTCCCAGCCACACCACCCCCCCCCCAAGAAAGGCTAGTTTTAGTAACTTACAGTTTATATGTTGAATTCTAAACTACAAATTATGTGTATATAATATGCTCTAATTCACCAGAGTGCAATTATCATTCCTAATTTCTTCTTCTAAGTGTAAGTGTAAGTGTAGAAGACATGATTAATGATAAGATTTATTTATAACTTCTATGCAATACTGAATAGAATTCCTGTGGGAATAAACAAATTCTATATATTAATAAAAAAATAAATACTTACATAAGGGATTGTGTCCAAGGTGTCTGTGTTGACAATTATAGGGGCAGGGCTTGCCTGAAAGGAGAAAAAAACAGAAAGGAAATTTAAAAATATGAATTTAATTCATATTGAAATACCCATAATGATACATTAAATTAAAAGTCTAAAGCTTGTCTTCCCTTTGAATTCACATTGTACAACAGAACATAACTTTGGGTATTGTTCAGTCAATTAAGGATGGAGGAAATAGATTCCTAGCCTCCAAACCACAGCTCACTGTGGTCTTTCTTTTCAATTTCATTAGGGTTTGGATCACATCCTGAATATATAAAAACTAGTTATTCAATTTTGAGTAGAACTATAAGAATGTGATGCATTCAACTTAAAGTTAGGGCACCTTGGGGGTGAGGGCTTCAGCTTCCCTTACAAGTGCACTTGTGTTCGAGCAAAACCAAGACGACCAACTGATCTTTACAGAGGATAAACCTCAACATTTATGTTTACACTACTTATCTGTACTATATAGGTATGTAGTATGTGTATATGCATATATATGATGATATTTATGCCAAAGCTGTATATTCTGCATGGTTCATATGCACTCAGCTGATACTCAGTTTAAAATACAGACCCAGTTTAAAAAGATTTGTGAATTTGTAAAGCTGCCCAACCTGATCTTTAACTTATGGATGAAACCCATATCCAGGCTCGTTTCCAGCCACCTGAAATGTGAACACTGGGGTTCAGCGGGGGTGACCCAAGGCTGAGCCCTGATTTGACCCAGGTGCATAATCTTGGCTCAGGCTCTGGAGAAAACTACAGAGCTGTGAGAAAGTGTAGAGCAGAGTAGAGCCGTGCACCATAAGTAAAGTGTCAGAGAGCAGGACCGCTGAGAAGGGATTGTTAACAGCTCAAGGACTCAGGAGAAGAGGGATCAACACGTAGTTAGGGTAGTACAGAAAGTGATGGGATGGAAGCCACCCCTTCTCTGCCTGACTAATGCCTGCTTGGTCAGCAAACACTCTTCAGGCATTTTATCGGGCTGATGAACACAGTAATGCTTAGCACAGTAGCTCATTAGTTCTATTTATCTACATTGAATATTAGCCAGTGAATGACTGCCTGTAGTTTAAACTTGTATAGACTGCAGGTCTCTTTGTGCATGGTAGGCACGGTTACAACACTACTGAAAACACTGATCGTATTTCTATTGTCAAGTATTCACTGCAAGATTTCAAAACCTAAGTAACATAACCCAAATTAAGAATGCAACAGTAGTGCAACATTTCAAATACTTTGAGAACATCACAGTTTCTTTCCAGTTTTGCTGCTGTTATTGAAAGATAATTCTGTGTTCAAACAAATAGTACATTACTGTATAATAGCTACTGATGATTAATGCCATTGTTTCTACACAACCACGTAACCCATGAATAAAATCTAGAAATGAAATGCATACATTTCTTGGCACGTACCAGCTATCACAGTAATCAGTTATCAGAGTTTAATATTAAAATACTTAGTGTCTGAAAAGGTATACACCCATACCCATTTATTCTCATTGTGCCCCATAACTGGACACTTTGGAGTGAGAGACAAAAGCTGAAAGCCGTGTGATTGTAATATTTTTAGCTTTAGACATATGGCATTGTTAACTCTATTATCACTGAAGTTTAACCATAGGATTTCCTTTTTAGAATCATAGCCTTTACTTGAATGAATATTTCACTTCATACACTTAAAGACCGCTACCTTTGCTATGGGAAGAAAAAATCATTTATTTTTACAGCACTGATTCTATCTTCTGTTTATTTTTACATACAGTTAGAAGGTCTAGTACCAAATATGAGCAAAGTTTGCAATCTTCAGAATGAAAGCATCTTTCCACTGCTTTAGAAAACAGTTATTTAATAAAATAACAAACATTTTTCAGAAGGCATTTTCCAAAGCATTCTCATACTATCACCAATTGCTTCTATCTCATTGAGGAACAAAGCCTTATATCTGTACCAGATTTACCCGAAGTAAAGCTGAAGAGATTCTCAATCAGAAACTAGTGATTATGCAAACACTATAAAAAATAATATTCAGGGGATTTGGAATTTCTTTCAAAAACTCAGTTATGCCTTTTACTTCCTCTTATGAGCACAAGCAGAACCTGCACGTCCTTCACGCTGTCAGCTGCAGTTGCTTTCAGTACTTTTGCAGCCTTGCTGGATCCCTGTATCAGTGCTGATACACCCTGACTGAGAAAAGTTTTCTCTTATACCGAATCAGAATTACCCTTAATACAACTTGTTTCTGTTGCCCTGTACTTCTGTGAGTCTCCCAAGGGGAGCTTGGCTTTGTCTCCTCCCTGAGCATCCCCTAGGTGGTTGAAGACAGCAATTAAATTCTTCCCACAGCCTCTTCTGAACAAACTGAGCTCTCTTTTCTTGAATGTTCTGTGCACCACACCCAGTCACTGTGGTGTGCACTCTCTTAGGTATCCCTCACCCAACACATGCTGGCATATCGGAGAACCTGGAATGGGACACGGTACTCCTGATGCAGTCTCATAGGTGATGACTAGATGTCCCTCAAGCCACCTGGGCTGTTACTAGCGCAGCCCAGTTTGCTGTTAGCCTTCACCACTGCAAGGGCACGTGGCTGGCTCACGTGCAATTCGTTCTCCACTCTGCAAAGCTGCTGCCTAGCCAGACTGTGCCTGGGCTGGGACTCCTGCATCTTTTATTCTGTCCAGGTGCAGGAACTCCTCCTGCCTGTTGTCACTGAATTTCATGAGGTTCCTCTCAGCCCATTTCTCCTGCCTGTTGAGTGGCGACTCCCTCTGAATGGCTGTCCAACTGTATCACCTGCTCTGCCCAGTCTGGTGTTATCTAAAACCTTGCTGACAGTGCACTCTATCTAACCATTCTGGTAATTAATGAAGATGTTAAACAGCATTAGCATCAGTATCAATTCTGTAGAAACACCACAAGTACCTTGCCATCAGTTACTGGACTTGCTGACCACTGAATCAGCTACTGAATTGCTGACCATTACCCTTTGGGTCTGGAGGTCTAGCCAGCATCCCACTCATCTTCTAGTACATCCATCCATTTGCTACACAATCATAGAATCAGACATCTGTTCAGGTTGGAAAAGACCTTTAAGATCTTTGAGTCCAACACCTCTCTCTCTCTCTCTGATTCGGCTACAAACCTGAGAATGTGTGCTGAAAGCCTTGCTAAAATCATGGCAAATGACACCTACTGATTTCCCTTCATCCACAGAGCTAGTCATCTCATCACAGAAAGCTGTCAGGTTGGCAAGGCACAATTTACCCTTCGTAAATTGATCTGTCTCTTTGTAATCACCTCCCTCGGTCTTGATAAGCCTTGACAAGGCTTCCTGGAGGCACCCACCAGGATGTTTCCATTTGTTAGCTTCCTACCTAATCCTGACCCCCAGGTTCTCACTTGGCCTGTCATCCTTTCCACAGCAAAAGCCTGAGCATTTAAGCTGCTCCTTTGAATAGTGTGATCCTTCCCTGCCTAGCCTTCCTACAGAGCCTGTAAAGAATTGGCTTTCAAGGAAGAACACATTTCAGGGTTCATTTTAACATAGTGTTTACTGTATTCTTTACTGACTGGAAGAGCTGAACTTATCTATCAAACATGATTTTCTCCTACTGAGGTATTCATCCTGATCAGACAGATAAGCTTGAGAAAATTCAAAGAGCAATAGTTTCAGATGGTTATAGTGACTATAACCATTCACTCACAACTAATATCATCAGTGCATTTTCCTTTTCTGTTCCTCCTGTTCCTACCTGTGCATGTGTGGGACAGCAAGTCTGTGTGCTGATTTTGGGTTTTCTTCCCTCTCCCCGTGGGAAAGCCAATTTAATACAAATATTTTGCTTCTGTCTCTCTAATAATGGTAGTAGCTCCTGAGCTAAAATACTGCATTTAATGCAGGAAATGGAGATATGATTTTATTAGTTGTGTCTTGTTTGTAACTTGTGCTTTAAATAGAAGTAGGAGGCTTTAATCACGCAGAGTCGAGAAGACAGTTTGCAACCACTGGAGAGAGCCCTACATATACTGCTAGTTGTGGAGTACACAATAGCATCAAAATAGCCTTGTAAATAAAGTGAAGTTACTCAAAGGATAGGTCAAGGGAAGATAGTAGCAACAGGGGGTCAGAAGGATTTTATCTTCTAAGATGATGTGTCTATATCTATTCTGCCTAAAAACATGTCATATGCACCGATTCCCAAAATTCTTAGAAAAGGTACCTTTATGTGAATAAATTAACAAAAGCACACAAAAGGATTTCTAGATTCTCTCTCTAATCTCTACCTATTGTCTTTGTGACAGCACTGCCTCTTACCTGCCACAACTTATACACCTACACATATATAAACTATCTAAGTTTGAGATTGGATGAGAAGAAATGGATCTCTCAAAGACAAAGATAATTACTTTATTCCTAGCTCTGCCCTTTGACCTGCTCTGCAGTCTTAAGACATTCAATTACTCTTTACCTAGCTTTTCTTAGCAATAAAACAACTAGCAAAACTGGCTTAATTGTTCAAAGTTTTAAGGGGGATGATGGTTGGCCAAGAACTAAATAATCTATACATATGTTGGGACTTTTAGAATTTTACATGTCTAATTGCCTAACTTGCAGGATGAATTCAAATCAGTGGTAATTAGCTCATGAATGAGACAGCCCTCTTTCAAGTCAGGTAGCATACAGAGGGCTCCCAGACTTTGCAATCAGATTTTAAAGATGGGAAGATGCCTTCGCAAACATATTCATAATTCTGCAGATGCAATATAAATCCAAACTAATCAGCAAAAGAGGGAATTTTACTGAATTGAATGATCCTGTTTTCTCCATTCCTCATGCACTTCCCTTTCTGCCATAATCCTTACCTATATATTAATTATTATGTTATGCTGACAATGTACCATGTGGGCTGTCAGCTTTATACCTACTGCTCCCTGTCCAGACCTTTTTTTTGCCCTTGACTAGAAGCAGTGCTCTCAGCTGAGCCATCTCTGTGCTTTGAAGAAAAGGCATCACACTGACAGCTGCAGTGACAGATTGGCAAAGCTGGGACAACCCTTGAATAGCTTGGGGGAGGGGGGGGTGGAAGAGGAAGATTTTTTTTCTTCTTCTTCTTAAAGGACTTGAGCACAACAGAGTTTGCTTCCACAAATATATATATATATATATATATATATATATATATATAAATATAAGATTGTTCTGCTTGCAGTGAGTCAGAAAGTCTAGTTGCTTTTCCACCAAAAGTACAACTTAAAAGCAAGATACAGTGGAAGCACTTGAAGCCAGTAGAAAGGGAACAAAAAGGGACACCCTCTAGTTCATGAACATTTACCTTGTTACCAAATTCTCTGCAGGTGTATGACATGACTTACACCTCTAAGACAAGATGAACTTTCCCTCTCCCATGAGTGCCAGCATTATCCTGATTGACTGGTTTTACTTACAGCATTCACAGTTTTATGTATTATCCATATTATACTGGATTTAATTCTTTTTCGTTCATAACTCCTTGTTTTAACTGTTCCTACTATGCAGTGCTGTATTCAACACCAGACCATGAAACTACTTGCATATGTATATGGTAACCATTTTATAATTAACAAGCACAGAATATTACTCCTTAACCAGAAAACATTAAAAAAAATAAGTCATCATTTTTGAACTATCCACCTATATTTACACCTAGCTGTGATTTTAATTTGACTCAGAACTGTCAATTGCTTGTTTTCCTGTTAAGAAATCACCACCATTATCTACATTATTACATTTAAGTAACCTTAAAATAAAGGTGGTAAAATCTAGAATAATACAATAATGTATGTATTAACATTTAAAAGTTGAGTTGCCAGTGGCTTATTACTATCTTTTGCAGACACTTGACTGTGGACTGCGCATCACAATTAAGGGCTCATCTTTGCTGGTAGCCAGCCCTAAATTCTAAAACAACCTCTGGAATTTTTATTTTACTTTTTTTTTTTCAGTTTTATTTTACTTCAAAATATTAGTATTCTATATCTTAATAATATTAAGTGGAGCAGCCCCTGTATTTGTACACAAATAGAGCATGCTGTATCACTCAGATAAAATGTGTCAGACTGAGGCCTTCAGAAGATAACACTGAATTAGTTTAATTTCATCTTTTCAAAAGTTCCTTTCACAACTGCAAGAAATAGATTTACATTTACACACAATGGCAGGAAACATTAAACGATAATTTAGATGTCAAAACAGTAATTCTCTGACATGCTATGAGGCCTCAAGATCACAGAACACACAGAACCTTTCGTCTATTTACCAATGAATTACAAACTGCAAGACTAGGAAGGAGAAAAAGTCATCTGCTTGTTATTAAACAGAAAATATAAAAGATAGGGAGCCTCTTTGAACATCTAAAGAATGAATTTTCAGCAAACAATCCTACCTCTGCTTAGAGACATAAATCAGAAGTCAAAAGCAGCTTTGCTTGCAGGCTGCAGCTTTCAAGAATAGAAGAAAAATGCCTCAAGAAATCCTTGAGACCTTCCCTATGTATATAATGCAACCTCATATAAAGCCATTTAATTTAAGGGTAAATCGTACCTTTCAAAGAAGGTGGCCTTGGTTTTGGGCTTGGGGGGCTGCATTGTTTTTTATTTAATCTGCAGGAATAACTTCCTATTTAAAAATGTATTAGCTGTGGCATTATTTAAACAAAACAGAATTCAGACCTAAGGAAAAGCTACCATGTCTGTGTCGATCCACAGCCTGCAAAAGGGAGTGGCAAGAAAGCACCCACTTTACAGTTGTTGAAGTTTCACCTGTACTGATACTGACTAATTTTGAATTAGCAGTGATTAACATAATGGTAATTTTTGC
>JAVJGJ010000014.1:7397656-7422489 GCA_035590215.1 Microhierax caerulescens | reverse complement strand
GCAGTGATTAACATAATGGTAATTTTTGCCCGATATCAGATCCAGTGAAGGACACAGAAATGTCAATGGGAAAAGCTCTGTAGAGAATGAGGGGTAATTATGGTACATCTGAATTTCCAGTGAAGGTATTATTCAACTAAATGTTATAAGGTATTAGATTTTGAGATGATAACTTTTCTATTGCTAGACAGGGTAGATTAATCTGTCCCGTTCTAGGATGCCAAATGCCATACTAAGACTCACACAGAGGTCCCATTATCACATCTGTGCTGACTCGCAAAAGAAATTGTTGCAACGTGTCTTACACCAGTGCTCTAGCTTTTAACAGAAGTTTAGGGCTAAATCCTGGCTTTAGATACGCCACTTCAGCACGTGTTCATGGCCTTCTGAAAGTGAATGGGCGGTAACATTCATTTTTTATATAGATCTCTTCTCTGACCTCTGATCTGATCTCCACTGTGCTTCAGAACTTTCCCCAAAGTTTGTGTCAAAGCACATCTCTTAGGAAAATAACAGCTTTAACCAATCCAGCCAATGCCAGTTTCTATGTTCTTAAGTCTCAATATGGAAACTTCAGAATCAAGAACAAAAATGGAAATACATTCCATGTGGTCTTTTTATAAGTGTATTATCTTCCAAACTCTGACATCTGATATGTGTACATTTTTTTTCAGATTTTATGTCATTCATAATGATTTTATAGAAAAATGAAATATTTGAACAATCTTGCCACTATAATCAATATTAGTGGAAAGATAGACTCCAAAAATATGGAGTGATGCTACTGAAAACATAAGAGCTAAGCTATCTTACTTTCTACTATGCAATTACCAAAACAGGCTACATCTTCCATTTTAAACATCTTAATGACATTCTGCTACATTTATCAGGTCTAAAAATTTATGGTTTAAAGTCTTTGCAATAACTGAAGTTAACAGTAAAATACTGATCTGCTTCAATGGAGTCAAAATTTAAGCTAATGTTTTTCTACTCAGTGTTAGTTTTACTTTTCTCATGGCAGGATTTATACAGCGTGCCTGCATTTAGCCAGCAGGTTCATGAAAGCAATAGTAAGCAAAAATAATTTAGAAACAATTAAACAATTTAATATTCTTCTTTCAGATTTTTTTTTCTATGTTATATTTAAAGCGCACTACCTACATATCCAAAAATCAAAAATCCAGGAAAAAAACCCAACAAAACCAACACAGGATTCTTATGTTATCCACAGACTTGTTAACAATGGCAAATGGTCTCACTGACTTGAGCATTTCCATTTTTATGAAGCGTTAGCTACTAAACTTTTCTACAGTTTGCCTAAGCATTAACCATGGATTGGTGCAGATTTTTGATAAATCAGTGTAAACCTCAAGAAGAGCTGCACAACAGAAAAATAACAGGAAAGTAATCTCAAATACTTGTCAGGTTCTTTTAACCTGAAAATATATTAATGAGTAGTATGAAGTACTACTTCATACATTTATATAAATATATTTTCTCTCTAAGTGGATTTTAAACTTCTACAGAAACTAATCAAGACTAAGTGACAAGTGTACATATGTATGTATAAACAGACACCTACGTGCATTCAAACATGCACATACACATGTAAGCACATAGACTCAGACATGGGAAAAAAGCATGTCCCTGTCCCCAGTTTTTAGGCATCCTGTTTGACCCAGCTGCATGCTGCCGTGCATGATTCATCCTTGATGTGCACAAAGATAAAACTTCCAAAGAAAGGAAGACAAAACCAAAGCAAAACCACATCTGTTATTTTCCTCCTCCCTCTTCAAAACTGAAGGTGTATCACTCACTTTTTCCTTTTAAAATCATGGTACCCTGAGCTCACAAAACAGTTAATCCAGTCTCTTATTTGTTACATTTTAAAGCCTGAAGTACCTGCAGGTTGAGTATAACATTTATTCCTGCTTGGAGATTTTTATAACCAGCCACAAAACCACAGAAATAAATGGATTAAAAAATATAATGCAGATTAAGACAACAAAAAAGAAAGTGAATGTGAAACTAAATGTGAAATAGGGAAATTACTTTTAACAGAATTCAGTATCTATTCAAGAGGCTTATCACAACATAAATTCCAAAGAGTGAAACACCAGTGTTCAGGAACTAATCAATTATATCGAGCAGTGTATACAGCAGCCCAAAAATAATGGAATCGCTGCCAAGGATGGCAGAAGCAGAAGAGACGAAGACTTACTGGTGCTACAGCTAAACCTCTCCATAGAGAGAAGAGAATTAAAAATACAGAAGAAAGTTTTTAATAGAGTCTTAGGAAGGTTCTGAGGTGTAACAGAAGCAGCAAAATCACCACTGGTCCTGTTTCAGCACTGAAGTTGCCAGAAGAGCTGGGAGTTACTGTGGTCCATAAAATGCATCAGCTTAACTCACTGATTCTGGCTAAGTCTGAATAGAAGCAAAGCTATTTTACTGAATGCTTTCACTTAACTGAGGCATATTTAACTCTTTAGGAAGAACTTAAAGAATTAAACTTGATTTTGAATAGCTGCAATAAACCCAAAGCCAAATTGGTCTGCACTGGAGCAAAGAGGGGTTTGATTTTTATGTCAATGGAAGTAAACTTCAAACCTAACGTCCTTTGGAAAAGTTTTAATTGATGTCCCAGAGTGTCCCTTCATGTCCCAGAATCACTACGTGATGAATAAAATTAACAAAATAATTCCAAATATATAGCATGCCAACAGCTCGTTTCAAACCCTAAATCACTGCAGGAGCACTGCACTCACGGTTCGTTATATCAAAATATAAGAAACATCAGTGTTTAAAGTGAAGCTAGCCAGGGTTCAGGGTAAGTCAGGCACGTTACAGGCTTTGCCATATGCGGCATGAAATGCATTTCTCAATGGAGACACCCTGTTACATAAATTACAACTATGTGGTATTTTACTATTGGACTCGCCAACCATTTTTCATCTCTGTTGTCTCACTGACATCCTTCTGCCTGAGAGATCGGCTGCTCGGTGGGTGACTTGCAGGACAGCGCATGTCAGAACTGCCTCTTTTCCCATAATCTTACAGACTGTGGGAGCCGGCGGGAACATGGCTGGCTGCCGAGCTTAGCAGGGACTCCCCTCGTGAATCTGTAATACCATCAGGTCGTTACTGAAGAAAAGCGAACGGTCCCTTTAGGATGGTGCAATTTTATTTTTTTTTAGGACAGATGGAGGAAATATATGCCATTTTCTTTTTGGTTTTAGGACTGATTTCCCTCAGAGTTTACAAATTTACACAGAGGAAAAAAAAAAACAACCCACAAACCAAACAGTCTGGTATCTAGACTTTGGATCTAGCTGTTCCTTAATCTGGCACGTTCGCGGGCCTCTCAAGGAATATGCCCTACTGAAACACACGGATCATATTATACCTCCTGCCTGCCGCCTCGTGCCAGGCATAAGCAGCAGGACTTCGGGAGGAAAGGGCTCGGCCTGACGGCCTCTGTGGCAGGCGGCCGGGGCTGCCCCGAGCTGGGCACAGCCGGTTCCTACCGGCTTCATGCCAGACCCTCGGCAGGGCATGGCTGAGCCAATCAGCAGACTGTGTGGTGCCCCTGAGCCAATCAGGTGTGGTTCATGGCACCTCTGTGGAAGCGCAGGCTGCCAATCAGCAGAGTGCGTGGTGCCCCTGAGCCAATCAGGTGTGGTTCATGGCACCTCTGTGGAAGCGCAGGCTGTGGCGTGCTGCCGAGGAGCAGGTAACGCCCTGAAGAGACTGGAGCCTGTGAAGGGCCCATGCTGGAGCAGAAGAAACAAGGAATATGAGGAAAAGGGTGAGGAAAAGGGAGCAGCAGAGAGAAACCACCATGCCCTGACCCCAAGCCCAACCCCCTGTGCCACCCTCACCTCACTGGAGGGACAGAGTGTGACCTGCAGTGGTAACTAGGAGGAGGAGAGGTGTCTGGAGTGGAGCTGGGTCTGGCAAAAAGGTGCTTTCCCTGAAGTGTTAATTTAACTGTTTGTCACCTTTGTTTCTCAATACCCAACTCAATAATAAAATGTTTATGTTAACTGACAATAAAGTTAAATTCCCCAAGTCGAGTCCGCTTGGCCTGCAATACACCTGTTCTTCTGAAATTTCACTGAAGAACAGACATTTCTTCAAGTATCTTTTATTTATTCATCTTATTTTCGGATAAATCTATGAAACCTGTATTGGAGGTGAGACTGTAACAGCAAAAGAAAGTAAAGAACGAGGTCTTCGGTTATAAAAGAAAATGTTGACTTGAGTAGTGGGAGCAACAATGAGAAAGTAGCAGCAGTACTGCAGCCACAAGGGAAGTTAAGTTACCATGTGGAAATAGAAACATGTGAAGTAGCAACCGATTATTGTTCATAGAGGACCTTTCCACAGAGAAGGAAAGCTATACCTTCTTCTCCTAACATATAGTCTATTAAGATGCTATTGCTGTCAACCTCTTAATTCTTAGAAATAGCATTTACCAAAAAAATTCAAACCACAAAATCAATGCAACATGGCACCACAGGTTCGTAGAATAATGAAACCATGTAAAGGGACTGAACTTGAGATGAGTAGTAACAGTGCCATAAAAGTAGCTCTACAATGTCATTGCTTAAGTAAAGAAAGTGCCTGGGGCCATTATAAGTTTGGGAAGCCCAAACAACATGACTAAAGGATATAGCAAGACTGACAGTCTTTCAGAGAACTTGTATAGGACCTTAGAAATACACCTTAATTAAATCAAAATTATAGGTCTGGAAAAAAATTAAGGCAATTCCTGTCAAGAAATGATCAAGGGAAAAACATCCTCCTGAACCTAACACAATTATATTAGGGATGCAAATAGGTGTATCAATACTAAAAATACAGACCTAAAAATTTGAACTAAAAAGGAAGCAGTGTCAAAAAAAGTTTCTTTGATGTTATGACTGACACTGAGAAACACTTCATACCAGGAGATTATACTTGCCTGTTTTTCAACAAATATTTTGTTATTCTTAATATGGGAATGTTTTTCAATTTCATGCCAAGGGCAGGCAAGCAGATTTTATACACTGATACAACTGTGTGACAAATTGAACAAACTATAGTATAATCTCCCTAGAGGAGAGATAGAGGCCTTATTGCCTAAAACTCTTTGTATAAACTTAGACTAAGCACTAAAATACATACTGTAGGCACTATTCACATTCTGGCAGATGGGCAACATGACCTGTGAGGTCTTTCCCCATCTTTATATTTTAGCATTCTGTCATTTCTGAACACTGTTGTTTTGGCTAGAATTGGATGCAGAAACTTTGAGTAAAAAATTATTATCTTAAACTGAATTAAAATAGATGTGGGCAATTTTAACAGTGACGTATCTAGCAGCAAGTAACATGGCATTTTTACTGATGAGGCACTCACAAACAGTAGCACAAGACACTACTTTGAAATAGATTCTTAGATTATAGGATAACTTTTAGTTACTGATTTCAGGACATACTTCCTGCTGTGTAAAACACAAAAAAACTAGGATGCTACTATTCATATACATTAAGAACAGTGACCTGGATAGGACTAGGATAATTCTGCTCTCTCTGGCTTTACTGTGTGAATGTGTATAACTAAAAGTCATTCATCCCAAAAATGAAACCACCTTCCTTTCACACAAAGACAACATTGACCTCTCAACTGTCAGTGTGTTGAAGAATGAATGTAACAATCACAGGGAAACAAAACCTAAAAACTGCCAGAACTGATCTACAAAGATTGAGAAGGCGGGTTTGCAAATCAGTTAGGAGAACTTCAAATGTCACAACAACCTTTCATGCATTTACAGGATCCCCCAAAACACTAGAACATTAAATGGTTTATCACATCAAGGAATCCTCTTCTTCTTCTTATAATAATAATAATAATAATAATAATAATAGCAACAACAACAACAGCAACATCAACATCAACAATAACAACAAGCAGCTCCTGGATGTCTGTCTCCGATATGATGGTGGTTTTTTTCCTCTAGAAAAATCTCCAGGAGATAACTTTCAGAAGTAAACTTTGATTACTGTTAGGAGGGAAAAAGAAAACATTCCTGACAAAGCAAGCAGTGGAAGTTATGTATATATCAGGTGCCAGGAGAGAACACCTGGAAAAGGACTAAACACAGCACTTAGTAACACAAATGGAGCTGGCTGCTTAAGGCAGGATGTAAGTAGCATATAGGCATTGGAATCAGAGCACAGTCCTGAAAATACACAGATTTAGGAATTCAGGTTTCCCTTGTGCTTTTACAACAGTGCTTCAACCTCCAAAACGAGCCCAACATCTATCTCAAGCAAATGACATTCAGACATGAGGCAGCCTTTACCAAAGCACCCTTTGGACAGATCCAGTCTCCTCCTACCCTGCCTTTTAGGCACCGATTCCACCCTCCAAATGAAATGGAAAATTTTCAAACACACCCCCCTCACCCAGTAAATCATGATGCCTGGCAGAAATATCACATTTACCATTCTCAGCCTGTTGTAAATCCTGACTTTCGCCATAGGACGTCTGGGGAAAATTAACACCTAATCTGATGGTCCTTTCCAAAAGTTAACCAACTTCACAGGCAGGTGCACCAATTCTGAGCACTAACACATAAAAACCCCACTGCAGACCTGACCCTGATACTAAATAAATGTTTGGTTGGGAGGACAAGAAATGGGAACATCGTGTGCTTCAGAGGAACGGGAGAAAAATGACATAGAAAGTATTACAGCAAGAGCAACACAGAATCTACGGGAGGCACCAGGTTTTTTAGGGCAGCCGTAACAAGGAGAAATCAAGACTCTAAAGTTAAAGTCAGCCCATCCTTCACGTGCTACTATATGCTTTCTGACACATTTTGAAATGTCTTTTTCGGTTATAGCATAAGATCTCTACTCATACACAAACAGGGGTCCAAGCATCTTTTGCTGTCAGCCCATCTGGTGTTTGAAGGCACTTCGTTTTGCTCATTTATTAGCTCAATGCTGAGCTGATGTAGGTAGTATCTAAATAATTGATCTGGTTGTTGATAAGATACTTAACAGGTCAGATATATGTCTCTTCTGCACAATATTAGTATATTTTCATTTAAAGATATCCCATCAAATTTGCATTTCACATGAAACGAAGATACATGGAAGAAAGCAAGATACTGTTTTCTTTCCTCTCCAGCATGCTCTGCCTGGCTTACCTAACCCGGTCACCAAAAGCATCATCCTGCATCTGCTACTGCATATGGGAAAACAAATATTTGCAGTCCACATGACACTAATGTAAGAAAAATGTTTTTTCAAAATATTTGAAAGTCAAATATGATTAAAATTAGTAACACATATTGATGAAAACATAGAAGAGATCAGTAAACTTAATTGTTTTATTTTATTTACAGTCTACAATATCGTATTACTATATGTCATTTGGTAATAAGCAGTAATGCCCATATGTATTCATTAAATGCAGTTGATAAATAGTCCTTCACTTAAAAACTGTATCTCAGTTATGTAGTTTTCTGGAAGTAAGAATCATATGTAATGTACCTATCTCTTTTCTTTATCATTAAAGTAACAATAAAATAGAAATATTGGCACTATCTTTTAACTCCATATATATAGAACTATGCATTTGCTCCCCAGAAATAACCAGTTTTCATAAAAGGCTGTTCTTTCCCACTCACCTGTACATCAGTAAGAAACATAGGAGACCTATGGTTAGAGGTCTAAGTACATTCAGCTCGACAGACAGGTTCAGGTTAAACCATCCCTCCACCCACAAAAAAAAAAAAAAAAAAAGCTTACTCTCAGAATTTACATATTAAAAACATGCCTTATTTTAGAGTTGTGTTACAGTTTTCCTTACCGGGACAAAAGAATCAAATGAATCTTGTTCCCGATTCTCAATAGCTGAAATTGTTTTCAACCAGAAGAGATAGCTTGAAATATCAGACATTTCAGAATGCTCCATACTGAAAGCTGCAAGATTAGTAGGACTGAGGTGAGACAGACTTGCAAAAGGAGGACTTGGGCTGTGTTACATAAAGTTCTTAATTAGATCCTCGGTACAAATTGCTATCCTAAGAATAAAAAGTTAATCAAAAAGCCTTATTGGAAGGATAGGAGGGCAAGATTAGAGCCGAGACAGCTGTTTCACTTTGGGATAATCGTGCAACTGCCTAACTAAATGGTGTTCCACTATTCAGAAGTGAAAATACATGTGTGAAAATTAAAATGTTCCTTTTGTGTTACTCAGGACTAAATTGTTCACAGCTGGCTTTCGTCAGTGGGACCCAGGGGATCTCCCTATATTTATACTCCCATGCAGTAAGCACCTAACACAGACCCTGTTAAAATCACAGCCAGAATATGTTCATGAAAAAAGGGAAAGAATGAAATGTAGTGAATATAGTACTGGTGAGAGAAAAAGTGTTGCAAGGACTTTTGGTGACAAACTGTAAGAATCAACCTACAGAGATTTGTTTAATGCAACTAAATGCAAGAAGACTAACCTAAAACTACAGGATAGTGATGGGTGATTTATCTCTCCCAAAGGATGCTATTCCAGCCTGCATTGCCAAAGGAGTGATGTACAGCTGAGATCTCTCTTCACCTCTTCAGGTTTATTTTACCTGCATTTACGGGTGGCATTATCATACTGCAGAAATGACAGGACTTCCATCAGTGGAGAGACATGTTTTTTTTTTACCCATGGTAAAACCCAGAGCCCACAGAAATCCTGAAGATTTCAATAAGATCAGGATTTTAGTGAGGACGCCTTTTTGGGAGGAGGATATAATGTACCTGTGGGCTGACCGTTCAGACAATTCAGACAAAGACTGACATTACACATTTTTGATTTTCTGGAACTAGATGTCACTCTTTGCCAAAGAAGCTTTAAAGCAGATCCGAATGTCAGACTTGCTAGGCAGTCATGATGAAATGGAAATATCAGGTATTAAAGACGAAATACTGGAAATAACAGTTCTTATATTCCCCAATTCCTCACATTCTTATAAAAATGGATTTCCAAAAGGAAGTAGGAAGTAATTATTTGTGGAGAGGGAGAAAGGGTGAAAGGAGAGAGATTGAAAACTATGTAGTACTAGAGACAAGGGTAGCAAACCAGTGGCCTTAAACAGTATGTCCTTCCATGTGTATTAAACTTTTTTCTTTTTGTCTACTATCAACAATTAATTTTAGGGCTCCAAATACTCATGGTCAAAGTTAAATGAAAAACAATGTCAGAACTATCAAAAATATTTGTAAAATCAAGTAAACTTTATCAACTATTACTGATCAAAAAAAGACAATAAAGAAGAAACATTAAAAAAACCTTAAAGGTTTGTCTGGTTTAGAACAAAACATTTTATTTCAAAAAAAACATGAAAGCCTTTCACACTGCAGTGCAAGTATGCTTTTGGTGAGCAGTATATTAATAAAAAAAAAATCATATAAAGTTTTTCAAAGAAAAAAAATGTAAACAGCCTAAGGTAAAAACTCTTATGTTTTTTCTAAGCAAACCTATTTCTGAGAAGGCCCGAAGACTCTGCAACAAAAGCCCATGTAGTTTTGCAGAGTGGAGATGAGGAAAGGGAGATTGAGAGCTGCTTCTCCCCTCCACCCCTTGCTTTGATTAATGAGAAAATTCTATGCTTATTTAAATATTCCAAAAAAGACTTCGGTATTAACTAAAATGCAATATCCCGGGAAAGCATATTTCAGAAAATACCTTATTTGACAAAATGAGCATGTTCTTTTAGTGGAAATTCTGCAATATGTGACCTGTATATACCAAGGAGCAGGTAACTTTTCCTTTCCTTTAAAACTCCTTCTGTAAGTGTTCAGTACGTTATTTAGTATAATGGCTTGGATAGAACTTTGGTTTCACTTTGGTTTTCAAACATGCTCAGTACCATTTCTTCCTCAGAAAAGTGGGATACTTAAATGTAGGAGCATAAATAATTAGCCAAATCATTGATTTGAATAACTGATGATTAAACTGTTATCTTTTAGATCATAAAATGGGTCCCTTCTTGTGAAAATGGTTACAGGGAGTTTGTTATATTTCTTAATGAGGTTATAAAATAAAGTTTAATTTACAGAGTATGTTGTCCTGTAAATTGGAGAGATCCAAATGGACCGTGACAGACACAGCTGAGCCTGTCAGCCAAGCTGGTGACACCTCTGTGAAAACGGTTTTAATAAAAGGACAGAAAATAACTAGGAGGGGGGAATGAGGGAACAACCGGACCAGTGCAGGAGGAGGCACTGCATGGCAGAGAAGACCCCCCCCCGCAAAGAGACTGTAGCTAATGCATCAGCCCATGCTGAAGCAGGTGCTCCCGCAGAGGGACTGCAGCGATGGAAGACCCACACTGGTAAGGAGGAGAACAGAAAGGAGCAGTAGAACAAAAGTGTGAGAAGGAAGGCACAGCAGGGAGAAACCGCTGTGTTCTGACCCCGGCTTGCTGTGCCACCTGTGGTCACCAAAGGGACCGAGCACAACCTGCAGCGGTAACAAGGAGGGCAGAGAGATGTCTGGAGTGAAGCTGAGCCTGGGAAAGCAGGAGGAGAGGTTTTTTTTCCCCTAACTCTTTTTTTGTTTCTCAATACCCAATGCAGTAATTAAATATTTATATTAATTGCCAATAAATGAAGTTAAAGTCCCCAAACTGAGTCTGTTTTGCCTGTGACCGTAATCGATGAGCAACTTTGCTATTTTTGAGTTGATGGGCTTTCCCACTCCCATTGGTCCTATTCTCTCCCTGGCCCTGCTGCACGGGCAGTGAGCAGGCAGCTCTGCGGGTGCTTGGCTGCCAGCTGGGGCCAACTCACCACAACTTGACCTACAATACCTCCCCAATTAAAGCACATTTGAGGAGAGTTTCCAAAATCTAAAAAAACCCCAGCCTTATAGAATACCTAAAGCTTTTCCAGTATCTCTGAAAACCACTATAGACACAATATTCCTCAGGTCGAGACAGTGATGACAAAAACTGAATAAAGAACTCATAACAAATGACGATCAAAGTATCACAAAAGCTTTCATTCAGTTTATAATTTAAAAATTCATACAGTTTATACACAAAGGCACAATTGTCCCAGGTACCCCCTCATGCTTGAGAAAAAAAATAGCATTCCAGTTTCTTTATGCCTCATATGTGTAATGCCATTTATAATATGTATTTATTTCTATGAAAACAAGTACTGCTATCAATCAAGTAAATGTTAAATAATTCAACCAGTGAGATTACTTTTCATCATTTGATATAACAGATCAGCTGGGAATACCCCACTACTACTACTTCCAGCAGAGAATTTTAGAAATTATTTAACTGTATCTCACTTTTTTTACATCTCTCCAACTGGATTATTGCCTTCCTATGAATCATTAAAATATTTAATTTTGAAAATAAATTTTAGTAGAGAATAGCTTCTATAAATCTTTGTTGGAGTTTTCTGAATGCGATGTTTACAAACCTCTAATACATTAGGAACAAATGACTGAGACAACAGAGTGGTTCACTTTAAGTATTTTAAATTAGAAGAATAAGAACAATATTGTTCTTTTGTACATGCAATTGTACATGCAATTGTACATGTGGGTGTATTTATCTGAGGTTGTAGACATGCCTGTGCTGTTTAAGTGTGAAGGTCTTTGATGGTTGTTCTTACCGACTTTTCAGTCTAAGGGAAGGAAGAACAGTATAGCGATGGCTAAGTTCCAGCCCAGAACTCTTGCGTCACGATGGCTCGTTTTGCATCCAATAATCAGAGGCAGTAATACTGCTTTATAATACTGTCAGATTAATGAAATCCTACTTCACTAACTTTTCCCACTAGTGCTGCAGCAAAGATCAGTTGTTGCAGCAATTAAAATTGACTTCTGTGGCCTTCAAACTCCTTTGGTGGATTGATTCTGAGTGCAAGATATCTACAATAATGTATTTTTCTTTCCTTCTCTCGTCTGCCAATTTTGTTACTGTGGTTTCAAGATAAATGAAAAACTATAAATACATACAGGAGTAGCATTTTCTGTGTGTTTGATATATTCAACTTTGAAAACATTTTTTTTTTTTTACTGTGCTGAACTGTGGTCCACACGTTGTCACTTTCCTCTCTACCAGCATGGCTTCTTATTGAACTGTTTTTAAGAATCCTGGCAATTTACATATCAGATGAATATTTTCTAAGGATTTTTCTTTATTTTCTTTAGTTTTACATAGAAATGAAAAGGACAATAGTGTGAACAACAGCAACAAAAAAACAGAAAACTAATCAGTCAATCTAATTGCAGGTTAGACTACTAGTTTGGTCTCAGTTCAGCAGGGCACTTAATTTTTGTGTTGACTTCAGCACTCAAAGTATTGCCAGTAATGCCAAGTCCCACTAATATAGGCTGTTCCAGTGTGCTGAGGGAGCAGTGTAAACACTGTGCTGAACTGTGGTCCCCAACGTTGTCACTTTCCTCTCTACCAGCATGGCTTCTTATTGAACTTCTATTTTTCAGAAGTCCCTGAAGAAAAATATTATTAAGGAGTTTCAGCTGTCTTTAATGACTTTTTTATTGTTTTGTTCTTACATTTTCAGTGTTTTCTCCTCTTATTCCAACTTTACCAGTTTAGTAGTACAAGAAGAGGTTAAACTGTGTTGTCCAGCTCTGCACAACATCCCAGCAATGAGGTCAGCTCGAACTGCTGATCCTGCACTGACAGAAAGGCTTGAAGAAATAGTGCTGGTTGAGTAATTGCTTTGTACCTCCAAACCAATATGTCCATCACTCCCAGAGCACAGCCCTTCCTTTAATAGAAGTTTCTCATAGATTGAATGAGTTGATGCAATCTGGCCCACTGTGGCAAAGACCTCATTACCCACTGGAAAACTTTCTTCAGTAACATGAAAAACTACTTGTTTTGAAAAGATGGAAAACCTATCGACATACACAGGCTCATGGATCCAGGAGCTCACTGAAATTCCCAACATAGGGACTGGGCTAGATGCAACATCTCCATGGTAGCCACAAGCAGCAAAGGCCCTTGAAGGTCCAACGGAGAACAGACACCAGCTACCCTTCCACAAAGGTGGGTTAGCCAAAACCCAGCATAAGTCAGCTATAAATTAAAGTACTTCAACAAATAGCGCAGGTTGGTCCAGTCTAGCTGTTGTCTGTAGGACTAAGCTATGTTAAAGGTGTTAAAAATGCAAAGCTCCCTCTCTGTTTTATGTACAATCCATACAATGTTTGTTGGCCTCCCTGCCTCAGCCTTTCCAGTCTGAAATTGAATGAACCTGACTCACAAATGTATCCAAGAACAAAAGAATCATACAGCTGTTCCTTCTGAGCCGCTTCAAGTAATGTCAAGACATCGGACAGTAAT
The DNA here is from genome assembly GCA_035590215.1 of Microhierax caerulescens. Lineage (NCBI taxonomy): Eukaryota > Metazoa > Chordata > Aves > Falconiformes > Falconidae > Microhierax > Microhierax caerulescens. The sequence continues at coordinate 7,409,108 of JAVJGJ010000014.1, read as the reverse complement.
GACATCTGGAGAAAACACAAACAGGATCAGTTTTGCTTTGATCACCTTTTCTGCCCCTCGTGTTTGGTGAACACCAACTAATACATCAGATTGCAAAAAGAATTTCCTTCGTCTTTGTGCTTTTATTATTGCTATTATTATTATTAAAAACAAAACTGAGTTCCTTTACCCCTTATCCCCCTGACATGAAATGCTTATGATGTGGCAATTCAGTTCCCTTTTGCATTTTGCTGTTTTGTCAGTTTTGCTGAACCCTCAAGTGCAAGAGGTGACATGATGAAATAGAAACTGGCAGAAAGTACATTAAAGTTATTATCACCTGAGGACAAATCCCGGCAAGTGAACCACAAGAAAAAAGGCTCCCACGTGGAAATAAGACAGAGAGCATACAGGTAAACCCAGTAATTCCACTGCTGTTTTGGCAGCTATTCAAAAATGGGAGAATCTAGATGAGGTATGAAAAAAAAAAAATACGTGGAAGTAATTGGGCTCTTCAAAAAGAAGGGCAAAAAGGGGCAAAGGTGAGAAGGAAAACGGGTACTAAATTTCCACAGTACCAAAATGTGTTTTGAAAAGACGTTACATAAAATGAGCAAAAGGCAACCTTTTGGTTAGACCTGACAAGGGCTATCTTCAGATGAGAAAAGAAGCCAAAAATTATGAATCTGAAGAGCTTTTTTAGTTTTTTGGCCATTCAGCAAAACATTTCTGCAATTCTGCATTTTCATCCACTACAAAGAGCTGATTCATTCCCTTCTATATTCTCCATACGATTAACATAATGTTTTATTTCTTGATACATAGACTAGTTTAGCTGATAGACAGCAAGCAATGCTTAAAACCAAAACAACTAGGAGTGATAACCTCAATTTTCAGTGCAAATTATTTAGAGTAATGTATGAATTCCAAGTTTGTGCTGACTAAGTAGACTTAAATGCATCTCAGTAAAAACAGAAGATCCGCTGAGAATACTGCCATGACAACTCAAAGAAAAAAAGAACTGCAAAAGGCAATATTTTTGCAGATTTATGCCCACAGAAATGATCAAATTGCTACCACTTTTATACCTGCAGTGGCTGAGCAAGCTAATGACTGCCCCAGCGGCAACTTATATCATGACTCTGCTTATAACATATAGCACAACTACATGTGGTACATTACAGGAAAATTATGTTTCTGTCAAATCAAACTGCAACAAATTGGTATTGCCCATTCTTGTATTTCTGTAGCATTTCAATTCTTTAAAATCATTAAAATTTAAATAATGTTTCAAAACTGTAATAATAATCATAGGGATCTATACATGTTTTCAAGGTAGTTGGAAATCCTATAGGCCAGGTTTTCCAGAAATGCCCAATGATAAACGTGTTCAGTGGATACCTACCTAAGTGCTAAGTTTCCAAAAACTAGACTCCTTGAAAGTGTGATGATGTGGTACCCTCTTCTCCTGTCACTTTCTAAGCTTTTCCCCAAATTTTGCATGACTACATCTCTAGCCGGTTTTTACTGGTTAGTTACCTGCAGACAAATTCTACCCATAATCAATCCCCTGATACTGTTATTCTGCTCCGAACAAGCAATGCTAAAAAGCAGTTCTTAAAAAATTAGATCAATGGGCACTGAGCTATGTGCTAAGTTCTGATAAGTCAGAGATGTACGTACCTAATGAGGAAAACTGATGATAATCAAACTGCTTAGATCTTTCATTTTTAAATAACTTTATATCTTAGGAACTAAAAAAAAAATCCTTGCTTTGCCCATCATTAGAAAACGTGACCTGAATATCTGTCCTGCTTTGGTTTGTGCATACTTGTATAGAACATTATCATGTATAAAGGTCTTGTACTCTATAAATGTGCATATGCAATGTTACCCTTTTCCCATTTTTGCACACACAGTTAAAAAAAATGGAAAATAATTTGTGTCACAGGAGTGAGATATTTTACTGATAGACTAGAAATATCAGCTAGCTAAGAAAAGCTGCTGGAAGATTTATATTTCAGTACTATGTAGTGTAAATTTTAATAACTGTGGTTGGTTGGTGGGGTTTTTCTTCTTGTTGTTGTTTTTTAAACAATGCCTTACTCCCAGTGTATAAAAAAAAAGTGAGAAGTAAACTTTTGGCAAATAGACTGCTAGAGGTGTGTCTTTTCTACAGGCTTAAAGTACTTGCTTCTAAGTGGCAATACTTAAATTAATTGTTTCACAAGCTGGTGGTGTACAAAGGCCAAAGCTCAGTCAGAACATGGTTGCACATGTGACAGAATCAGCCCCAGTGAGAATGTGAGACTGGGGTTCTGATTTTAATTACTGCCTTCTTATTGAATACCTAGATAAGAATTTTTGGTTCTTCTTGCAAAATGTCATTTGCCAATTCAAATCTGGTTGTAGTGTCACAGGGCTGTGACAAAGTGACCTGCACACTCATGCCCGCAAGATGGACAGGGAGAACCCACAGGTGAGATGGAAGAACCCAGGATGAGAGAACCCAGACTGAACAAAAAGTGAGAATAGAAAGGGAAAGAGAGCAAGGTTTCTCCAAACCTCTCGGTTTCTTAAGCGAAGCATTACTGTCTCCGAGTTCTTGGAGACAGCAAAGAGCTTGATACAAGTTTCTGCACTTAGCACGAGGAGGCCCCCAAGCACTGTTGTGTTGTCAAACCCCAAACGTACACATCAGGTTGCACATTAAGTGTGACTACCCTTGAAGGATGCAGCTGTGGGGCTGTCTTCTGGGACACCTCCCTTGTCACATGCTTATGCTCTGAGCTTTGTGTTGGCGCTAGAAATTGTGCTAGTAGACACCAAGTTGGGCCATTAAATAGGTATCTTAAACACACCTTTTTTTTTTTTTTTTTTTTTTTACTGGTTTAACTTTCTGGCATATCAGTTCTCTGAGCTCAGTGCACAATCATACAAAGCAGCCCAACGAAGGAAGCAAAGCGCAGGGCCAGGGCCACACTCCTCTGGCAGCCCCTTTTAAGTGGAGCACAGCTGCATTTCTTCTTCACAAAGCTGCAAAAAATCACATATTTCACAAAATAGACCCTACAGAAGGAACAAAAGCAAAAGCGGCTTAGACCTTACTCACATCTTCAATAAATATTTAATGTGCTCAGCTATCAGGCGAGTGATGACTGCAACATAAAAACTTGGACAAACCAGCACATGGATAAATAGCCAAGTTTCTGTGATCACGAATGCAGCAAATACCAGTTCAGTATGGAGGAAGTGTTTATCAGAATTTAAAAGAAAAACAAATGTAAACAAGGAGTCTTAAAAGCCTGTTTTAATATCTGAGTGCAGCATTGCACAGAGTTCCTCTACAATGTCAACAGAAGCCTATGGCACTACTTCATTCTGCTTTCATTTGAAACGCATAATGAAAATAATTTGATCTGTTTGACAAATTATATGAACAGTTTCAGCTGCTGGAGTAACCTGCTTGTCCTTGTACAAATACTTAATCAGAAAGGTAAAACTCCATATTAAAAGTACAATATATCTAAACCAAAACCAGATGTTATTTTGCTAAATTGGATTTTGTACAGCATTCATAGCTGGCTTCTGTGACCTAAAAGAAAGCTTATACCAGAATTGGAATTTACAATAAGGATTATTTTGTTTGGTTTTCTGATGCTCATTTTAGATATTACAGAACCTCTATTTTGAATACATAAAGAAGTCCTTTTTGATCCCTGTATTTCTAACTCTCAAAACAATGGGACTTTTTGAAATTAGGTGACAATTGAGCCAATTCATTTGATTAACTGCAGTAATTTACAGAAAAATACCTCTACTAAAAAGTAAATTAATATATGTTATTTCACTTATAAACTCTATTTTAACAATCCATGGCTTATTTCAAAGCAAACACAGTTCTTAAAAGCAAAGTAATATAATCCATAATTCTTTTTTTTTTTTCTTTATTTTTATTATTCTTTATCCAAAAGCCTCATCAAACATGAGGAAACAGAGGTAAACTGGCAAACTCCATAAATCTCTTATTACTACAACCAGAAACTCCCTTTAGGTTTCTTGTAGGGAACTCTGACATTTTCACAGTTGACTCAAATACCCCAGAACAGTAAAGACAGCCATTTCCAAAAGAGAAATAAATTTTCAGATTTTGTTTTCAAGTCATGCCAAAATAGGTGAGACAAATTCTATCGCAGTCTTAACCACTGCTCAGCATCCAGCTATAAATTGTCATGCATTGTCTCCCAGGTATTTTGTTCTGATTAGACCAAAACCATTGTGTTGAGTGGTGTAAAGGTTTTGCATCTTTGAATGCTTAATTTAAATGTAGTGGAAGATTTGGCAGAAAGCACAACCAGGGTTATCAAGTCTTATTCCTACCACCTTCAGCAAGCCGTAAGTCAACACTTTTTTTCCCCCCTTTAGTCCAGAGAGCATCCAGTCTATCAATCCTGTTGACATGCCACAAAACAGTTGCAGCAACCTATAACTTCATGAGTTAGTGTAAGAGACGGGAAGACTAAAATCCTATTGTGTGTCACATGCCATCGGAGTAACACAGGACAGATCAAAGACTTTCCTGTGTTATAAGTTCCTGTGATGGTAAGGAGCTCATTAAGTGAAAATGCCTTCATATTCCTAGGAGTGGATTAAGTGGCAGCCTATAGAAAAAAGTGAAGGGAGAAGGAAAAACTAAAAAGTTTTTGAATCCCTTTGGGCTCTGCCTGTGTGGTCCTAGGGAAATGACCTTCTGTTCTCAAATACTGAATATCTCATATTGATGAAAAATATCATATCTCAAATATGAACAGTTTATCCATGAGTGAATACACATGCCAAGTATTAGAGAAATTTATCAATAGCAGGAAGACTATCAGAGCACTTGTGCAGTTTTGGCCAATTACCAATGCTATAAACAATCCCCTTCCAAGTTCTAAAATTCCCTTCCCATATGCCCTTTCTTCCCCCATGAAAATCCAAGAAGCCAAATTACATGTCAAGGGGAGAAAATGTTCTTGGCTTCTTGAGGCATCTAGGAGGAGAAACTTTGAAACATGGGAATAATTAAATGCAAAACTAAATACGATGTAACAAATCATGCAAATTAAGTATTAACATATTTATGACTGAACAATCAGCATGAGCCAAGATATGCGTAGATAAATCATTACAGTCATTGGTTAGTACAGTGCATAGTATACATTTATCTTTTTCTGTATTTAAATGAAAATACATAGAACATCTTGCACACAAATACTTTCATGATAAGTGTAACTGTGCCTATTTCTTAACTGTCTTTGCTGCTACTTAAAATCGTGAATTATCAAAAATGTTAATACTGATGAAAGATCTAATAAATTAGAAGGAGACAGAAAACCAAAATAAAAGAATATTCTTTTTTTTTACTTTCTTTTACTCCCAGTGGCCTTTGCAAAGCAATGATACATTATCAATCCAGGCAAAGGTGGCTGAATGACCCCTCGAGACACTGTGGGAAATCTGGAACAAATGACACATCCCCACGTTCCTGAGTCTGCAGAGCACAAAGCCTCATGTGTACTGCTGGGTTTGTTTTGTGGATTTGGTTGGTTTTTTGTTTTGATTTGTTAAACCTGTGTGTTATACAGAAAGTCCAAATGCGTCTCTGCATGTTTAGTTTCTGGTCTTTTCAGGACGTACCATGTCCATCTTTCAAACTGGAATCATGTGAACAGCCATTACACTAAGGAAACCATATTTCTGAACAAATATTAAGCAACTTTTCACATTACTTCTGACCAGAAACGTTCCCTGCATCACTAATGAGATTGCTGACCTCATCACAGGAGACTCAAGAGCTAACCTTTGACTTCTTTTTAATGTCAAACATAACCTAAAATGCTATGAATTAAGTATTAACAATGCTTTCCTGGTTTTGGTAGAAGAAATAGGCTAAACAAGAACATAAAAGCATAATGTTTTCTAAAACAGCTGTGCTGGGAGAGCGTCAGATGTGAATGTCACCCAGAATGCTACAGACTCCTCAAAGTCCCCTGTCAGTCAGCAGGACTGGATACAGGAATTGTTAGAACAATATTACTCATCATGCAAAAGAACACGCTAATGGCTTTTGTATTTCTGCCTTGAAACATTGCCAGCAATCTGTGCAGCTGTCACTTAAAAGATGTACAAATGCGCTTACTTCTGTGAATGCAGCACAATGATCCATCCAAGGCAAGATGCTGAATTAAGATACCTCTTCCTAAACTTAGGGGCTGTCACCCAAATCCAATGATAAGAGCATATCAGCTCAAGAATGGGATATGAACAACTTCTTCCATTAAAAACTGTCCAGCTACTCCTCTGTTTTATCCTTCTTAAAAGTGTCAGAGTGACACCAAATCCTTAACTCCTGACTTACAACATCTTGCTCTCAATAGTCTCAGAGACTAAACCAAAAAAAACCAGCAAAACCCCAGCATTTTTTTGCTCTCCTTTAACTGCTATTTAACTGGCAATTGAACATACTAAATTAGAGCGAAAAGATCTCCCTTAGCTAATGAAAATAGCTGTATTTTTTCCTGTATATTCCTGGCAATATTGCCCATTGCCAGGAGTGACTTAACAGAAGAATGGCCAGTTGCATGTGGGACTCCATGAACCTGAAAAAGAGTAATCTAAGCTTTTAAAAGCACAACCTATTACAAATAATTTCTTTATATTGTTAGGACAGCCAGTATCTCTTGGAGTAGACCTTCTGCTTTCGTGCTGTAGCAGAATGCCTTGAAGCTAACTTTCACCTCATCTCACCAGGCAAAGAGCTCTCGAATGATACACTGAAATTTCAGCACTAGTGCCCAAAGCCTTCAAAGACAAAAGACCATTCTCAGCTGATACATCAGAATGTGGCTACTCACTGCCTTTTTTAAGTCATGCTACATCTATAAGCTAGGGTTTAGCTCACAAGCCTCTCTGCTAGGTAACAAAACAGCTCAGTGATGCTGTTTCTTTTAAAAGATGCTGACTGAAAAAAAAATAATATATTCTGACATTGGTAGAAAAAAAAAAGCCAACCAAAAAAGTCATCAAAGCTGACATTGACAGCAAACTGATTAAAAATATGTGAAAATTTACACTTCTATGGAAGTTTTCAAAACAAAGCACATGTGTGCGTTTGTGTAGATGACACATCCAGGATACTATCTGATATGAGATGTATTTCCTTGAGAATATTTCCAAATAGAAGTGTCAAAAATTTAATAGTAAACAGAGTAAACTGAATTAAAGTGGAGTCCAATTTTGTCTTCTGAACTGGGAAACAGCCAAAGCTGGGAATCCACTTCTGCCTCTTCCCCTTTAACAGAACAATATTGAGCACTAGGAATCTGGAACACGCAGTTACACACATACTGGAAAGGTCTTTAGAGGAGGCCCTCTTCTATAAAGACTGCCTGAAGTAAAATTTGTGGGTTAGACTTCTCAAAAGAAGCGCAGCATCTCAATCTCTGCAGTTTCCTCTTCAAGCTATGCTCAGGGTGGTACAGACTTGTATCCCCCCGCCCCTTCTGCAATCGCTGCTCATTGCACACCTTCAGCAGCACGTGCTATCAGACATTTCTAATCTGATTCATTTGTAGATTGTATGTGCCAGCAGCCCATATGTGCCAACAGGGAAAGTACAGCCAATGTTACCAACTACATCCAGCGTGACCCATGTGAAACATCGGGTCACCTCCTTGCCTCTGCACCGACACCCTCCCCACACCACCAGTTTCACTCGGCTCTCTCACACTTAGCATAACACTGACCTTAAATATGAAATCTCTGAGTGAATCACACAAATTACATGACTTCATGGTACTAACAGTGATAGAGAAAGCTGGTACACCACAGAGGAGCAAGAAATATTTCCAGGCAACAGGGAGAGATAAAAATTTTATCTTCCCCATTAACTTAATTTTCTTCCTTTTTTTTTTTTTTTTTTCCTTAATAAAGGAAAAATTAATGTAAATGAGTTTGCCAAAAAGGACTGCAAGTAAAAAAAAAAAAAAAAAGAAGTCTTGGCATCAAATCTTGGAATCACATTTCCATCTAAACTTGATTTCAACTCACTTCCAAAATTAAGAGGGATTTTTTTTGTAATCCCAGATTAACTTCTATTTGGATATAAAGAGAGTGGTTTTCTACCCGCAAGTCAACATGAAACTATGAGCAAACACAAACATGCAAGCTAGCAAAGTAGAATATTCAGACCGTTAAAATATTAATAATACCTGAGTGCCATTCTTTGCTCTGACATACTAAAGGAGGAGGAACTGGTAAAGAAAATGGAACCATGTCCTCAGCAACAAAAATCAGCATTTTTATCAGGATGAGGATGACAAAGTGTACATTAGTTACAGCTGTCTAACACACACTCTAGGAATTAAGGACCTGTGCATTAAATTTGGTACCACAGTACTAATCAAGAAACAGTTTTTCCATGGTGTTCTGTCTTTCCTATGCTTAAAGAAGGTAGTCTCCCAAACATGACAAGCAGAACAAAAATCTGCTCAGAACTTTACAGAAAGAACACCTTCTCCATCCTTAAAGCTGTCACTAGCTTATTTATTAACACATTTACACGTAAGATGGAAATTTCAAATAAATTTTCCTTTTTCTAGGTCAGCAAACATAACTGTTTCACTACTGTTCCTTATTTTGGCAAGCAAGATGACAGCTTTCCCAGTAAACATAGCCCACACAAAATTTAACTGACTTCAACTTGTATCCTCCAAAGTAAGGGCAGTTATTAAGGGCAGCTCTATAATGCTTTCCCAGATTACATCTATGCAGTATAATAGATAAAATGATTGTCTAAATGTATGTACATAGAACAATATACATACACACACACGTATATACACACACTTTCCTTTCTTCCCATAGCTTGCACAATGCTTACTTTGCATAGGGAAAAAAAGATAGATTATTGTTTGAAACAAAGTATCCCACAACTCTATGACATAAAAAAACCTCCAAGTGTTTGCCAAAGTAAGTACATCAGTCCAACCCTAGGCACAGAACATCAGTTTGAGTGATGGTAGATGGATTCATTATAGGCAGAACCCAAGAAAGGGACTTTCCTGAACATAATAAGGTAGTTGCCATTAAGAATGTACAGTAAAGAAAGTTTACAGTGCAGAGTTCAAAATTAAATGTAAGAAAACACATATACATGAACAATTTCACTTTATGTAAACACAAGTGGATGTGATCACAAAGGCACTGAAAATAATGAAGTAACTTTACAATGCATCTACAACTTAGATATTGATGTATCCTTAGAATTGGCCTTTATTTAGTTTTTTAATATTTTTTTTTTTAATCACGCCTACATTTTCCTCTTATAAATTCTATACCTCTGAAAAGCAAGGAACCCTTTCCTTTATAGGATATTTTTCTTCAAGATTTTTTTCCAGCACAAAAATCTTTAGAGCCTACAAAAATATTTAGAGCTTTTTATAATTAAAATTAGAACAGAGTCTAGTTCTATGCTTTATATGGTTTTATTCTGCCATCAATAATTGTATGTGCTTTGATTATGACACAAAATGTACAACATATACTGTAATCACATGCAACATTTTGGTCACTCCAAAATATATCAGGAAGTTTAGTTTTTCTACTTGATTATAGATTTGAAGCAAAAAAATTAAAGTGTTTTATATGTAGCAATCACTTTCAGTCAACAGAGCATCATTTTTTAGACTGTAAGACAAGATCAAGTACAGCTACACTATCTGACAGTCTTTTGCCTTATTGCTCTTCTGTTCAGGGAAAATACATTAAACCCATTTCCATCAAAGAATTGATTTAACCTCTGAGAGGGTGCACAACACGTTCAATGTAGGCTAAGGCTAGTTAAACTCTAGTGTGTGCTATTTCAGTAAGTAAACGTATATCTCAAAACCCTCTTCCAACATTGAAATCTGCGCTTTTTTTTTGTGTGAAATTATAACAAACAGATTTGATGTTGACACAATACAAAGCTTCTGAAGGAGCTTAAAGTTTTCTAAGGCAGAAATGAAAACATGCAGCAGTGGAGGAAGTGTTAAAGCTTTTTAATATTAACCATCATATAAGTGTCACTGTGATTTCTGTTTCACAGTCCTGGGTTATCTGGTGTGCAATCATTCTCAGTCTCATTGCTTACAGGTATCTATACACATCCTGGCTGGTTTCTGTTTTAAAATATACTGCCTTGCCATTAAATAAAAATCTATAGATTTGTGAAAGCTAAAGAGCTATTTCATATTTATTAAAGGTTTCAATTACATTTGAAGTTCAAAAGAGGAAAAACAGGTCACACTTTCTCTTATTAATAAACCTAAACCACCACCCTGCCACCTTTCATATTTAAAATATCCTTATTAAATTAAGGTAACATGTGAAAACAAACTGTTTACAGAAGCAGGCAAAATCCATTACACCGTGAGGGGTGGGGGTGGGGATAAACAAACAATTTCTTTATACAACGTAATGGAATACAAAGTCTGTAGAACCTGGAGGGAGAAACCAAAATATTTTAACAAGAAAACCCTTCCAAGAGGACCCCAAAATTTCCACAGGCCACAGAGAATCAATATTCAAAGAACAGACATTACCAACCGACAGCTTGCCTTTGCATATCATTTTTCCAGAAGGCATCTCTAAACACAAATCAAGACATAGCATGAAAAGTTGCCGACACCGCCAAACCTCACTTCCCTTCCCTGGAGCATCCTCTAAGTCGCTTGGAGAGTGAAGAATTGGCTCACCTGCACCGGGGGGGCCCAGCCGTGGGCACAGGCGCACTCTGACCACCACTCCCCCGGGCTGCACTGGGGCTTGGCTGGGGATTTAGGGGGGCTCCTCCGCACAGTGTCCCACAAAGGGACAAACTTGCTCTTGCTCTGGCTGGCCCCTCCGGGTCCCCACGAGGGAAGCGCCTGAGAGCTATACGGGAGCCCCGGAGGATGCTGGTGCCAACGACAGGCGCAGTGGGCATCCCTCGCTATGGGAGGCACGGTCCTGCCGGCGTCCGACCCCTCGGACCCCCTGCCGCAGCTGTGCTGCTTGGCAAGGTGCGCACGCATGGCGCACCCAGGGCTTCCTTGGGCCAGGGTGCGTGGCAGCGCTCTCCTCCCAGCCGTGAGGTCCTTCGCCGGGGCCTCCCCAGCCCCCTTGGCAGCAGCTATGGGCAGGGCATGGCGGGAGCGGGGCGCAGCACGAGCTGCTGGCCAGCAGCTCTGTGTCAATATCGGACTCCACTCGCGCAGCGACTTGACAGCATCCCCGCTGCAGGCAGAAGCAATCAATGCTCTGCGTGGCTGGGACGCGCGCCTGCATCCTTTCTGGATGACAAACCACGGGAGAAAGGAAGCAAAAAAAAAAAAAAAAAAAAAAAGCCAAACAAAAACTCTTGCAATTTTCACAAAGATTTAGTCGTTTGTATTTTTTTGCTAGCTGACCC